>RJWM01006772.1:62596-82295 GCA_004363535.1 Dasyprocta punctata
AAAAAAAAAAAAAAAAAAAAAAAAAAGAAAGAAAAAAAAGAGGAAATTAAGAACAGGTGCTATGGATTAGTGACTATATTACTGAAAACAGCACAGCACTAGCATAAACAGTCAAAATCATTCAGGACTATGAATATCACTGCCATGACTAACACCACCATGACCATTAAAACTGACACCAGCGACTCCCCAGGATCGCCTCTGAGATCATACCTGCGCCTACCGTATTTTCAGATGTGCTCAGAAAGTTATCAGTTTGGCTGCAGATTTCACTAGTCAGGTCCGGAAAGCAAAGGCGCTCTGTGCTGCAATGAGCGATGATAAGGTAAAGTACGCGTGCCACACCTGACTCATGCTTCTGTGGTTTACGCTCATAGAGTTTTGTACAAAATTGGAACCTGGATTATAAAATAAAATAAAACCCTAGATTGGGGTGCAGGCTCTGTTCCTGTGAACACGGAGAAGTCTCTTCAAGCCTCGAGCCTTGGCCCCTTACCTGTGCAGCAAGGTCAATCAGAGGAGCAGTAATAACAGCCCACGTTGAGAACGTACTGCTTTGTGCGCCAAGGGCCACTGTTTTCAAACTGTATGGCATGACCTCGTTCAGTGCTTCCCAGGGTATCCTGCACACTGGACAGGAAAGGGGACTGCGGTCTGCCGCCCTCTGGCCCCAAGCTACCCTTCTCTGCCAGGAGGCTGAGTGCACTGGAGCCTCCCGCCCAGGATCAGAAGGCAGGCGGAGAGCGCCAGGTTACTTACTTCTCCCGCTCCCTTGCCTTTAGCTTCCCTGGTGTCCTTTGTTTCGTTCTGGTCTTTGTTTTGAGAGGAGACCGGGTCTCGTTCTGTAATTCAGGCTGCCCTTGAACTCATTATGTAGCTCAGGCTGGCCTCGAACCCCTGGCAATCCTCCTGCCTCAGCCTCCTGAGTGCTGGAATTACAGGCATGCACCATGACATCTAGTTTGACTTCCCACTTTTTTTAAAGTTTTTTTTGTATAACACACACTAAGAAATTAAATGAAACAGAAAGTGAACAATGTATACTGGCAGATTACAATGAAATTTAGCAAAGAATCAGAAACAGAAGGCAGAATTATAATATATTGGGACATAAAAGAACACATTTATAATATTATAGTCTAAATAAAACATCTGAACAGAAAAATTTTAAGAATGTGAAATGAATAAAAATAAGAAAATAATTTATCAAAATTTAATCATGCAACTATACAGGATTCAGAGGGAAATTTATATTATTCAATGCATAACTGAATAAAAAAATTCATTACCAATACGCTAAATTGTCTTTTTTTTAAAGATTTCAAGACCTAATTTTTTTTCAAGCGAAACAAAAAAATGTAACTCAAAAAGCAAAATTGGATCCAAATATCAAATAATAAACATTCTGTTTTTCTGTTTCTCTAACTGTCCCAGCTAATTTTTATATATATATGTAGGTTTTGTTTCAGTTCATCACACCAGTGCCACAATGTGATAGTCATGTGTATGTGACTTATTCAGTTCACTGAGAAGCATATCCTCAGCACTCATCAATTTGAGGGTGAAACTGTCTAGTTTGTTGTTCTTTATAGCTGAGTAGTATTCCATTACGTAAAAATACCACAACTTTTTTATCCATTCCTCAGTCAAGGGGCATTTAGGCTGCTTCCATGATCTAGCAATTATGAATGGGGCAGCGAAAACTTCCCACTTTAATAGCAGGTGTTGAGGTGGGGAGACCCCCCACAGAAACCTCAGCCTTTCCTTCTCTGAGTTCTGTGGACACTGTGTCCTCCTTTCCCCCTCTTCACACCCAAGGCGGCCCTGATTTCCACTGTTGCTAGTCCTCAGTACTTCACACCCCTCTCCTGTTCCCCTCGCGCCCACACATCTCTGCAAGTGGTTCCTTCAGTAAAGTCTGCAGATTGGAAGAGTCAAATCCTCTCCTGCCCTGGGGCGCCTGCCTCTTAGAGGGCTTACTGCAGCATTTTAGTCAGTAGTTAGTACGTACTGCAATATAAGGAAGTCTATTTTTGTGGGTTTTTTTTTTTTTTTTTTTTTTTTTGTGGTACTGGGGATTGAACTCACAACCTCGCGCCTGCCAGGGCAGGTGCTTAAGCCACTGAGCCAAACTCCCAGCCCTGGTTTTTTTGAGGCAGGGTCGCACTGTGTAGCTCAGGCCGGCCTTGCGCTTGCATTGTAGCTCAGGCCGGCCTCGAACTCACAACGCTCCTCCTACCTCAACCTCCCGAGTGCTGGGATTAAAGGCGTGCGCCACCACGCCCGGCTTGTGTTTGTTTTTGAGATCGGGTCTTGCTGTGTAGCCCAAGCTGGTCTCAAACTCTCTATCCTCTTGCCTCAGCCTCCAAAATGTTGGGATTACAGGCGTGTGCCACCACACTCAGTTTAGCAGGAGGATTCTTTAAACACAGTTCTGCTTTATAAAAAAAGTAATTGATACATTAGGAAAAATGATCTTGCATTTCAATAATTTTAGAAAACTAAAAGGTTTTGGTTGTTGTTTTTTAGATAGGTTCTTACTATGCAATTCAGGCAGGCCTTGAAGTCATGAGGTATCCCAGGCTAGCCTTGAACTCATAGGGCTCCTCCTGCCTCAGCCTCCCAAAACATACCTGGTAGAAACCAAAAGTTTTGGAGGGTTTTTGTTTTTCTTTCTTTGGTTTTTTGAAGCAGAGTCTCACTATGTAGTTTAGGCCGACCTTAAATTTGCTATGTAGCTCAGGCTGACCTTTGAATTCACAGTGATCCTCCTACCTCAGCCTCCTGTGTGCTGGGATTACAGGCATTCACCACCATGCCTGGCTTGGAAACCAAAAGTTTTATTTCTAATTTGAACTAGTTCACTACTTCTTATTCAATAAACAAAGAAATCTCTTTCATTTGGTTCATACTTCAGGAGAAAGCTATTTGAGATTTGATTTAGTTCTGGAGCTCAACAAATTAGTCTGGTATATGCCAATTAAATGATTCATAGTTTGGCCTCTTTCAGGGTCAAGCATAAAAACTTGAAATGCTGGAAAAGGTAAATTGGAGAAAATTACTTTCTCTGAGGGGAGCTAATGCACACTCTAATTATGGGGTTACTAGAATAGTAGAACCTCAAAGTAATCTAATAAAATCAAATTATTCTCACTTAAAGGAAAGACTCATCAGACACTGGATTTCCCATTGTGTATAGTTTCCTAAATGACCAACCATGTATATCATCAGGTTTTCTTTCTCATTTTTCTTTTTCCTTTTTGGTGGTACTGGGGAGTGAACACAGACCCTCTTGTACTACTGAACTTTCTTTTTTGCTGTTGTTTTCTTTTTGTTGTTTTTTCAGAGAGGGTCTCACTACGTAGTTCAGGTGGGTCTTGAATTCATCATGTAGCCCAGGCTGGACTCCAGCTCACTGCGATCCTCCTTCTTAGCCTCCCAAGTGCTGGGATTATGGGTGTGTACCACCACTCCTGGCTGCTACCACTCAGCTTCTTAAATGCTATTTTCTCTTTTTTTCTAATTAATTCCCTTTCCAATCAAATCAGTGTTTCTTAAAGTACAAGTCCCAGACCATCACCTGGAATTTGCCAGGTGCACACCTGTAACCTAGCATTGCTAGGCTGAGGCAGGAGGATTGCTGAAAATTCAAGGCTAGCCTGAACTACATGGCAAGACCACAGTCTCCAAAAAAAGAAAAAAAAAAAAAAAAAAGCAAAAAAAGTAGTAAAACCCCAAAGTTATTCACAAAAACTTTTAAAACTTTAAACATCCCCTAAAAAAAAAAAAAAAAAACCCTAACCTGGGAGAGCAGTATGTATTTATAATAACACGTATTTGCTTCATAATTTGTGTCCAGTAAGAGGGCCAAGACATAATTTTGCTCATACACGTCTACATTTTCAGGTCCGACTTTCTGGTTACCCTGTAAGTAAGCTCTGGCTTTGTTTCCCCACTGCGGACAGCCCATCTCTCTGCCTACGGAAAGCCAGGCGAAGCTGCCCACAGAGACAGCGGCTCTAGTCTGTGACCAGGCTGCGGACACCTTGTTCCCAGCATTCCACACGCGCTTCATTGTATCTTCTGGCTTCCATATTTCACTCTCCAGGACACCGGGATCTCCCAGCTTCCCAGAGAAGCACGCAATGAGCAGAAGGTGGGAAGGGCAGGAGCCGCTGAGCCCTAACTCAGGGACCCCCTTCCTGGGGGCTGAAGATGCTGCCCCATACAGGCGCACCCGGAATCTCACAGTGAGTAATAGTTCAGGAGATTTCATCGGCCAGCCCTGTGCTCCACGCCTGTGATCTGGGAGCTTTATTGGCTCCTTCTGCCTCTGGTCCCCAAGCAGAATCTGTCACCAAGCCCTCCTGATTTTAGCTGCCAAACCATTCTCAAACCTGTCTTCTGTCCCCTTCAGTCTCAACTGCCTTCGTTTAGGGTTGAGGGTTGTAACTGGACTTCCTTTCGCCTCATTGCCATGACAACTACAGAATGTCATCTTGCTCCCTGTTCTGCTCGCCTTCAACATCCACCTGATGGAGTCTGGGGCAGGCTCCTTCCCTCTCCCCAGCCGGCAATCCGAGTTCAGGGGTCTGCAGAGCCAGCCGACCTGTTTCTGGACATCGGCTTTGCTTCCAGCCATTCCTCGGCCTAAAATTGCCTTTCTCCTGCTAGACCAAGAGGGAAATACTCTCTCTTTCTTTTTTTCCAAAGCTGTCTCCAAGGCCACCTCTTCCAAGGAACCTTCCCTGCCCTGTGAGCGGAAACTCTTCAACCCGGCTGACGTGATGGATGCCTGGGACACAGGGTCGTCAGCCGCCATAATCACCATAGCTGCTTCTGGCTCTGGTTCCCTGTGGACACGCAGTCATTTCCACGCAACGGCTGCTGCCAGACAGGCTCATGCAATTTAAGGAACAATCGCATTCATCAGCACTGTGGGATAATCATTGGCTATGTTTAGTGATATTAAGCATGAATACAACTTGAAAATTTTTCCCTCATGCAAATGTCCTCAAAAGCCAGATGCTTGAAGGTTAGGGCTCTCCCAGCTGTCTCCTGTAGCCAAATGTTAATTCATTGTCTTTAATTACAGGAGAGAAGAATTGTTTCAACTACCTCAAAACTTTCTATACAGAGAAACAGCGTCTAACTGTTCTGCTGAGCACACAGGTCAGGATGTTCAGGTCAGACGTGGCCAGGTGGGGCCAAGAAAGCTGACTTTAAAGACACACCTGAGCTGACCACATTACTAACCTCAATGGGCACATTATAAAAGCTGGGGATAAAAACAAACTGGGCAGCTGGGCATGGTGGTGCATATCTGTTATCCCAGCACTTGGAAGACTGAGGCAGGAGGATCACAAGTTCATAGCCACTCTGGTCCACATAGCAATTTCATTGTTGCTCTGGACTACACAATGAAACTCTGACTCAAAACAAACAAATAAATTAGCCAAAACCAAAGAGCAAAATGCCAATGCATTGCCAGGCATTGTGGTGGATGCCTGTAATCCCAACACTAGGGAGACTGAGGCAGGAGGACTGCCATGAGTTCAAGGCCAGCCTGAACTACATATTGAGAACCTGTCTCAAGAAAAATGCCAGTGCATTAACTAATGATAGAAGATATGGACCTGGCCAAAGAATTTGCTATTTCTATTCACTCCTGCCTAAGCAGGAGGTAAAATTAGAAATCAGAAGACTACCGGAGTGTGAACTAGGAGGAAACGGACACTGATAGTCTTCAAGGTGTTCCTTCTGACCCCCAAACAGCCAGATGTCCTTACTGTAAATGAGCAAAGTTATTTTCCAGGACTTAGACACACTGGCAGATGAAAGACTGTTTCTCCTGGACAGCTTGGGAGGAAGAGGCGCTATCCAGCTTCATTTTATTTTATTTATTTATTTTGGGTTTTGGTTTTTTGAGACAGCGTCTCACTATGTAGTTCAGGCTGGCCTTGATCTCATAATTAGCCCAGGGCAGCCTTGAACTCATGCTGCTCTTCCTGCCTCAGCTTCCCAAGTGTTGGCATTATATACATGCACTACCACACCTGGCTGCAATACTGAGTATTGAACCCCGATTCTTCACATTGAGCTATACAGTCCCAGTGCCCCCCACCACACACACACACTTTTTTTTTTTTAACTTTAAGACAGGGCCTTGCTAAGATTCTTAATTGCTCAGGCTGGGCTCAAATTTGATATCTTCCCACCTTAGCTTTCCAGAGGCATTACAGGTATGTGCCACCATGCCTGGCTTTGTTCACTACCATTCCCCAGATTCTTGACTTCTGTTCACATTTCTTGTTTTGTTTTATTTGGACAGGGCATAATGCACAGTGACCTCAGAACTCACCCTCTCCCCTCTTTTTGATCTTGACTTTCTAATCACTTTCACTGCATCATTTTTTGCCCTGGTTTGGCCTTGTTATCTGCCTTAAGATTTTTCACTTCCTCTTGCTCACTATACAGCTGAACCAATCACAAGACCATCAATCACCAGCACAGTGCAGATGTTAGTTTTTCCAGGTGTCTGACTGTATCCGTCTTGTCCTGGGAGACCTGTCCCATGGTCCTCTGCATTTCCAACCATGCCTGTTTCTTTCCTAAAGAATAACTTCCTTGCTGGGAGGGCTTAGTGCTAACTCCCCGGGTACTGACCACTCTTGAACCTTGCCATTCTTGACAGCTACTGTTCCAGGTCAGTTTTTGTTTTTGGAAAAAGAAGAGGGAAAATTAGACAAAATGAGCTGAATCTTTCTCATACTCATCCTTCAAAATGCTTATTTTTCTACTCTCATGCACAAGCTGGAGGCAGGAGGTGACCTTTACCAGGTCCCACTGAGTAGAATCACTCACTCCCAGAGGCTGGAAACAGAGGCTGTGTTTGTGGCATCACTGCCCCGTCTTCCACAATTGCAGAGCTTGGAGGAGACAGGATGTGCAGGGGTTCTCTTCAGGGCTCAGAAATGACTTCGTTTTTGAAAAACTTCTCGTGCAATGCCGGGCTTCTCATCCAAGCTTGGCCACAAGCATTCATGGTTTTGAAAGGCCTCACTTGCAAGGTATCTTCAGTACCCTTCACACCTGTACTACATGGGTGAAAAATGACTTGGTCTTCATCTGCTTCTTAGTCACTTTCTCATTGTCAAGATGCCATACCTGACAACCACAGGTTAAAAGAGGAAAGGTTTATTATGGCTCACAGTTTGTAGAGGTTTCTTTCCAAAGTCGGCTGACTCCAAGGCAGGGTAGGGTGGCAGAGGGGCATCAAAGAGGAGAAACAGTCCATAGCAAGGTAGGCAGGAAGCAAAGACCAAGGGAGGAGGGAATGAGAGAGAGCCTCGCAGGCCACGGCCCCAGTGGCTGCCTCCTCCGACCAGGCTTCGCCTTCCGGCATCACACCCAGCTATGAACCCATAGGTCAGCAGCTGGATCCACTCGTGAGGATCACACACCCATGATCCAGTCCACCCCAAACCCTAATCTATGAGCGACCAAGGTTGGGGCAACATCTAGATGTAAACCATAACAATCTACTGTACAGATAGAATCCAGATTTGGTTCCTAAAAAGAAAGAATTAATTCAAAGTTTTTTTTTTTTTTTTTTTTTTGAGACAGGGTCTCACTATACAGTCCAAGCCAGTCTTGAACTTGTGGGCAATCCTCCTGCCTCAGCCTTCCAAGTGCTGGGATTATAGGCATACACCCCTGTGCCCAGATATATCTTTTAAAATTTTTAGCCTTGGCTGCTAAATTTTGCATATATTTCTGATGACTCTAATGATCATATAATATGAAACTGCTAACTAAGCCTCTTTTAGTATACTATTCACAACTATTTTCAACCCACATATGACTTTTGAAAACTATCTTTCTAGGTGCTGCTGCCTCAAATACCAGCTACTCAAAAGAAGATGGAGAATGAGGTGTTTGAAGCCAGCCTGGGCAACCATATTGAGGCTGGTTTCAAAAAAAGAGAAATCTTCCTTACATAGTATTAGTATATACCAGGACTTTAGTATACACCTGGCCACATAGAAATACTAACTCAGTTGTTCTTGTGAGAATCATTTGTGGGCACTTCTCAATAGATTGACTCAAACCCCTACCTCAAGTCCTCATTTTTTCTTCCTGCTCCTCATAAAATATTTGGGAAGACAGCTTCTGTGCTGGATCTATGCCAAATGCTCTGCCAGGAAGTGAACCTTATCTTGAAGAAGTTTAGCCAGGCATGATGGCACATGTCTGTAATCCTAGCACTCAGAGCCTGAGGCAGGAGGATCTCTCAAAGTTTGAGGTCAACTTGGAT
The DNA here is from genome assembly GCA_004363535.1 of Dasyprocta punctata. Classification (NCBI taxonomy): domain Eukaryota; kingdom Metazoa; phylum Chordata; class Mammalia; order Rodentia; family Dasyproctidae; genus Dasyprocta; species Dasyprocta punctata. Next base: position 70,914 of record RJWM01006772.1, read on the forward strand.
TACAGGGTGAACTCAAGGTCAGCCTAAACTGTATAGTGAGATCCTGTCTCAAAAGAAAAAAAAATTCAAGTTTAAAGTTGTGCAGAATACACTCGTGTGTAACACGTGCACAGTGAAATAAGTCGCTATAAGATTAGCCCATTTCTTGAGGATGTAGCTTAGTGGTAGCGTGCTTGCCTAGCATGTGTGAGGCTCTGAGTTCAATCTGCAGTGCTGGAATTTTTTAAAAGCATATAGGGTTTAGAATGTCTACATCAAGGGTAAGTGTATTTAAGGTTAACAAAAGTAGGTAAGGCTGGGCGTGGTGGCGCATGCCTGTAATCCCAGCACTCGGAAGGCTGAAGCAGGAGGCCTGCTGTGAGTTCAAGGCCAGCCTGAACTACACAGCAAGACCCTGCCTCAAAAAAAGCAAGCAAACAAACAAAAATAGGGTCAGGGATGTAGCTCAATGTAAAGGCCCTGTATTCTGTCCCCAGGACTGAGGAGGGGGGGATAAAAGGCTGAGGCAAATAGTGCTGAGGGACAGACTGGGCGGCGGTGGAGCAGACGGGGCTGGGCCTGTGTCCAGCTCCACCAGTGGCTGGTGGCAGGGAAGCAGACAGCCTGGAGGTAGAGAGCAGCTGGGAGTATCCAGGTGACCTGTCCTTTGGACCCTGGGCATTTATGATCCAAGCCTCCACTTCCTCAGCTATACAGTGGTGCTAATAACTCACCTTATTGCTTATTGAGTCACTTGGTGGCATAAACCACATAAAGCATGGAGTGAGGCAGAGCTCAATAAAGTTTTGCTGCAGAGTCACATGCTTTGTTTTTCTTTTTGGTTTTATTTTTTGAGGCTGGGTCTTGCTATATACCCTGGGCTGTCCTTGAGCTCACACAGCTAGATTTTTTTTGGTGTGGGGGGTTGTTTGTTTGTTTTTGGTGGTACTGGTGGTTTAACCCAGTGCCTCTGCACTCACGGATGGCTCCATTCCCCTTTACTTTTTCTTGGGGGGGTGGGGTACCGGGGATCAAACTCATGACAGCTCAAACTTGTCAGGCAGGCACTTGTGCCACTGAGCTAAATCCCCAGCCCCCTTTTAAATTTTTGAGTGGGGTCTCCACTAAATCTCTAAACTGCCCAGGCTGGCCACAAATTTGTGATCTTCCCGCCTCAGCCTTCTGAGTGCTTCGATCACAGGTACGCACCACCACACCCAGCTGATGAGTTATACAGCTCTGGAACCTCCCTCTAGGTCCACGCAGACACTGAACATGGAAATGACTAGTAAGTTAGTCATGGAGCTGGTACAAAAACCAGTCCAGAGCTCTGGTCTTTTTCCACTCTGCGCGGAACAGGAAGCACAACCATAGAGGCTTCCGTTCAGGCAGAGCGACAGCGACATGCCTAATGCTGACTGCTCTCTGAGCAGCCTAGGAAAGCCCTGTGGAGAACGTGAGCAACTGCAAAGGCTGTGTGAGCAGTGGCGCAAGGTGACTTAGGGATGAGTCGGATGTTGGGACCATACTCCGCCCTGCTTGGGAAATCTGGCCAGGGGCGAATTCCAGTGGGGAGGGGGACACTGGGTCTACAGGTCTTTAATCAAAACTACCTGAAAAGGGGCGAGTTAGTTCCATTTTTTTTTCTTTTCTGTAAACAGAAAATATGTACACAGAATTATGATGAAGCCTAGATGGGATAGAATGCAGGAAGGTGTTTATATGTGGGGCTAATGGTACGGAACCTGGGGAGCTGGAAGTAAAGAACCCTGGAAGCTTAATGCACCCCCTTCCCTTTCTCTTCAGGATTTCTTGTGTAAGATACTTGTGCTCTGTTACGCTGCCTGATTGTAACAGCTTCACTGGGGTCATTAAGATGAGGCTGGATGTGACATGCGAGTGTCCCCCAGCTGTTTAGATTCATATGTTGTGTGATCAGATTGCTTCCTTAGCTTTGAACAACACTAAAGGAAACCCAATCATTTTGGCAAGGAAAGAAGGAAGGTACTCTGGGGGGAAAGAGCAGTTTGGGGTGTATGCAAGTTTGGGTTCAACCAATTTACGGATGCCCAAGTAATCAGAGAACACAGAATTTTAGGGCAGTGAGTTATGGGAAATATGGTAGAACTCGAGGTCATTGTATGGCAAAATAACTTTCCAAAGTTATGTCTGTACCCAGAGAAAGCATGGAAATATTTTCCTTCTTCATCTTCCTCTTTATAAGGGGAGTTTTAGTTTTCCTGTGACCTTAATTTATGGGATCACTCCCTATTATTTGACTCTGTAATACTTAAAAAGATATTGATGGTGGGTCCAAGTGATTACACTGTTTCTATGACAAAATGATCTCATGAGTTTTAAACAACCAGCACGTAAATAAAAAATTTAAAACTTAGCGCCTACTTTCAGGTGTTGTGCTGCACACTTGTATCACCAGCACTTGGGAGGCTGACATAGGAGGATTCTGTGAGCTTGAGGCCAGTTTGGGCTACATAGTGAGATCCTGCCTCAAAACAAAAACAAAGACAAAAACAAAAAACCAACCAAACAAACAAAACCCATAATGTAAATTAGATTGTGCCACTCACTCCCCAGTGTAAATTCCACAAAGTGCTGATCATTGCGTTTATACAAAATTCAAACTCTGTACCACAGCAGGGGGAGGGGTACATGACCTAGGTCACTGTTTTCATCCTTCCATTTGTTTCTGCATTTGAGCCCACCGGGTCTGTGCTTCTCGGGGTAACCTGGCCAGTTCCCCACCCAGGTCTTTGCACTGCTGATCTCCACCAAGACTATGGATGGTTATGCTCCAAACATATATATTTTAATCCAATATTTTGTAAAATTACCAGGCACTAATTAAAAAAAAAATACGTTTAGAAGGAGGAGGAGGAAGAAAAGGGAGGGGTGAGAAGGACACCTGACTCCCAGATATGCCAAATCTAAAGACTTCTCTTCACATCTCAGCTTTCCCTGCTTAAGTGTGAAATACTGCCCCAGCCCACCTCATCTGTCTCTAGGACATGATCCTGTCTTTTTAAATTTTTTCAGACAGGGCCTCACTTTGTAGTTCAAGCTGGACTCAAACTTACTAGCTAGCTTAGGCTGACCTCAAATTCTTGTTGATCTTCCTGCCTCAGCGTCCCAAGTGCTGGGATCACAGATGTGTAACACCACACCCAGCTAGAATCCCATTTCCCTTCCTTGGTGGCATGTGTTACCAACTACAAGTACAGTATTTGGTGTAATCATAAAGTACATTTCATGTTTTTTAAAAAAATGTATTGCAGTATGACATTGCCATTAATTTCCCCTCAAAATATTACCCCTTACTTTGAACATACTTTTTTTTTTGGTTTCTTTTGTTGTCATTGTTGTTGTTGTTTTGTTTTGTTTTTTGCTTTTTTTTGGTACCAGAAATTGAACTCAATTTGCCAGTCAGGTGCTTGTGCCTCTGAGCTATATCCCCAGCCCACTTTGAACATCCTCATCCTATCATTCTTGCAACTCTCTACAGCAGTTCTGAACGTCGTTTTTCATGAGTGTCTTCAGTTGTGCTGTCTTGGCTGCCTTGATGTCCTGTACTGATTCAAGACATTTACCTTTCATAGTCATCTTCACTTTGGGGAAGAATCCGAAGTTGCACAGAGTAAAATCCACTGAATAAGGTAAATGAGGAACACACTGTAATATTTTTATTCACACAAATTGCCAAAAATATTTTCAATCAAGTGAGGACATCAAGGCAGCCACAAAAAAACATCCATGAAACACATCAGAAAGTGGAAAGAACAATGGGATAAGTGTGTTCAAGGTGAGTGGGAGAACTTTAAGGAGGATTAATGGCAATGTGTTTTTTGGTCTAATAAATTTTTGACCTTAAAATTTTTTTTCAACTGTGCATGGTGCATGCCTATAATCTGAACACTTGTCAGGCTGAGATAGGAGGATTGCTGTGAGTTCTAAGCCAGCCTGGGCCACCTAGTGAGTTCAAAATCAGCCTGAACTGCATAGTAAAACTCTGTCTCAAAAATTTTTTTTCACTATATTTTATCATCAACCTTCTATTTTATCAATTTATAATTACCTCTGTTTATCTCCCCTTCCTACTGAATTTCTCCAGGAGAATAAGGATCTTACTTTTTGTTCTTAAACATTATGAGTTGGAATCTTTTCTTATACATATAGTGCTCAGTATTAGCTGACCTCATATTTTAAAGCCTTATGACCTACATTTTAGAATTGGAAAGACACTTTAAAGATTGTAAAGTATGACCTTTTCACGTTGTAGATTAAATACATAAATATGGAGCTGGGCATGGTGGCACATGCCTATAATCCCAGCACTCTGGAAGGCTGAGGCAGGAGGATGAGGAGTTAGAGCCCAGTCTTAGCAACTGTCTTGGTTACTTTTCTTTCATTGCCGAGACAAAACATCCAACAAATTAAAAAGGGAAAGATTTATTTAGCTTACAGTTTGTGGAGGTTTCAGTCCAGGCTCCAAGGCAGGGTGGCATGGCACGGGGGCACAGTAGAAGACAGCAAAAGCAGCAAGAGCAAAAGAGGGGAGAATAAACCTCTTTTTCCTCCCTTGTATTGTAAGCAGGCTACCACCACCCCAGTGCAAGTGTAGCACTCACACCACCTCTGTCTCTTCTTGCACAGGCTGAGGATGTTTATAAAGTAAGGATCCTGGCTCCCTGCTGAGTGGCTTAAACTTCTAAACTTCTCAGGTTGACATAATGTATCAACCATAACAGTAACTTAGCAACTTGGCAAGACCTTGTCTCAAAATAAATAATAAAAGAGGGGAGGATGTAGCTCAGTGGTAGAGTGGTTTAATCCCCAATACTGCAGTAAATAAATAAATAATATTGGAAAATAATGCAATGGTGGTACACACCTGTATCCTAGCACTCAGAAGGTTGAAACAGGAGGATCAAAAGTTCAAGTCCAGTTTGGGTTATATACAGTAAGACCCTGTCTTTTATCTTGTTATTATTACTATTTTGGTTTTTTGAGATAGGGTCTCACTATGTAGCTCGGCCTGGCCTCATTCTGCCCCAGCCTCCCAAGTGCTGGGATTACAGGCGTGCACCACCAAGCCCAGCTCATGATTCTGCAACTAGCTTAATCATATTTCTTCTCCTTCTTCCTCAGTTTTTTTCCTAAACCACTGTTTTGCCCATTCAGCCTGCTAATGTGACTCATGTATTTGTGAGTTTACTGCCTTTCTATAAACTCTGAGGTGCTCTGTGATGCCTGACGTGAAGTCTCCTGAAGATAAACCCCAAGGCAGAGAGAGCTGTGGGCCACAGCAGTTCTGCGCATGGTGCCTGTCATAAAGGCTCGGCCGTGCTGTTGCAAGGAAGAGTCAATAATTAGTAACACATTTCTAAAGGTCTCTCTTGCATAATTTTTGTGTCCAGATGTCTATGACATTTGGGTTCTAAAATAGACTTCCAAATACCACACATTCATGCACATTTTCCAAGAATAATTGGATGATTTTTGAGTCTTCCTATTTAATAAACATCAGGACCAAAGATGGACTATTTCACTATATCAAATTTATTCATTTTAAACATCTATTTTGATGTGGAAAGTGTTGGAAATAAACACAATTTAAAAAGTGCCAGATTGTAAATCCTTTGAAGTTTGTGTTTATAATATGTCTCTTCCAACTGCTAGTGGAATAAAAATGGAAAGTCATTTACATAAAATTTTTCAATTCCCATGTTCTGGGAGAGTAACAATTCTCCCAGAGCGTGGAGGCGGACCCCTGGCGGGAGGACGGACCGATGCCCTTCTGCCTTGGGACCAGTCTCGCTCTCCAGCTCTCTCGACACCACCCACTCCCCAAAGAAGGTCAGGAACACAGAGAGGTTCTTGCTGTGTGGCCCCAGGCACGCTCTGCTCCTAGTCCTCTCGAGGCCTCCCCAACACCATACGCAAGTTCGGGTTCCGGTTCGGGTCCAGGTGACTTGGGTGAGCGCTCGGGTTCCCGCACTCAGGTGGCCTCTCAGGTCAGGGTCATTGGCGCTCAGCTCCTTCCTGGCCTGCGCTGAGTTGTCGCTGTCCAGGGGGCTCCTGATCAGCAGGATAGGAGAAGGCAGGTCATCCTCATCCTCGTCTCTGCAACATGTGGTAGATCTTAAATAGTAAAAGTGAAAAGAATAAGGTGTTTGCATAATGAAGTTAAGTTATAAGGAGCAAAGTTTCGATGTCAGTGATTCATTCATAGGTAGACTTAGAACCAACTAACTGAGCGAAGTCAATGGAGTGTTTTGTATGAATGTATATATGTATGTATATGTGTGTATATGTGTGTATGTATGTATTTGAGACAGGGTCATGTATGGGTTGTTTTGGTTTGTTTTGTGGGGACAGGGTTTCCCTATGTAGTTCAGGCAAGTGGGGTGGCACATGTCTATAATCTCAGGACTCTCAAAGGCTCAGGCAGAAGGATGGCAAATTTGAGCCCAGCCTGCGCAACTCAGAGACTTAGTGGATATCCTGTCTCAAAATTCTAAATGGGACTGGGGATGTAGCTCAGTGCAAAAGCTCTAAATTCAATCCCCAATACCACCACCACCACCACCACCACCATCATCATCATCATCAATTTTAAAAGAAAAACATTTATAATAGGTCTGACCCCCTTTGTTGCCATCCACCCAAGTTCCTGGCCTCTAAGAACAATCACAGCTGGTTCTACAGCCCGCAGCCCTGGCCTGAGCCCAGGAACCACGTGTAGAACACAACACACCTGCCCTGCCTGCTGGGTCTCAGCGCCTCGCTGTAGCCACCACATACTCAGCCATTCTCGTTCCCCCAATCTCAACGTGCTCTCCCTTTCACAACACCCAGCCTAAACCCATCCCACTAAACCCTACCCTGTCCATAAAAGACCCAACTCAATGAACTAGACTCCAACTCTCCTCTTTGTTGCAGTCTTTTTGTTTATTGGTTTGTTTTTTGTTTCTTAGTTTGTTTGTTTGGAGACAGGGTCTTGCTATGTTATCAGGCTGGCCTTGAACTCACTATGCAGCCCAGGCTGGATCGAATGCATGATGACCCTCCTGCCTCAGTTTCCCAAGTGCTAGGATTACAGGTATGTGCCACCATGACTGGTGTCAGACTATTCTCCAGTAGGTCCTGCCCAGCACGCCAAACTCAGGCTGGCCAGTTCTTTACTGGGTCATCATCACTTATCTAACAATTTATATTGTTTATATTTTTATAATCTCAAGGGAGATAGGGTGAAGGCAAATTTATTTAAAGAATATAAAGGCAAGAAAGTAAAAGATACAAAGACAAGGAAGTAAAGCTGTTAGCCAGGAGGGGTCCTGAGTAGAATATCCATGAGGACTCTTTGTCTAGAGGTTTTCAAGGGGTTTAGAAAGGACACTCAGTAGGGCGTGGTGGCGCATACCTGTGATCCAAGCACTTTGAAGAGGTTGAGGCAGGAGGATCCCCACGAATTTGAGGCCAGCCTGCGCCACGCAGTGAGACCCTGTCTCAAGGAAAACAACGCATAAAAAGGAGTTCAGGCTGTAGTGTAAGCAACATGATCTCCACCCTATAGGAGACTACATACTTCTCAGGGTCCAGTCTGTGCACCAGTCACGCAGTGTCCATGCAGGGCCCACGTGCCCTGGAGCCAGTGGCCCGCCTGATCATGCTCTGGGGACACCTGGCAGATGTTTTTGTAAGCTCCCTGGAGGGTTGTGACTCAGCAGACTTTATTTTGGGCTTCCCAACTCCATTTTGAAACTGCTGTCCTTACTGCCTCATAGGATTCTAACTCTTGTCTTGACAATTCCTGTCAAGCCTATATCATTAAAAATGATGCCTTATGAGCCGGGCATGGTGGCGCACGCCTTTAATCCCAGCACTCGGGAGGCTGAGGTAGGAGGAGCATTGTGAGTTTGAGGCCGGCTTGGGCTTCAACGTGAGCGCAAGGCTGGCCTGAGCTACATGGTGCGACCCTGCCTCAAAAAATCAGGGCTGGGAGTTTGGCTCAGTGACTTAAGAGCCTGCCTGATAGGCGCAGGGTTGTGAGTTCAATCCCTGGTGTCGCAAAAAATAAAAAAATAAATAAAATAAATTTAAAAAATGATGCCTTATGAATGTTATACAAATATATGTAGATATTTGAGATTAATAAAATATTAATCTGTTTAAAGCAATACTAATTCATGGAACTGATGTCATTATATATTTTCTCATTCCTCATGTTCACACCCTCTTTCAGCAAATAAGTATCAGAAGTCCTGGGCAGCTTCTGGACTTTCAGTAGTGAACTAGCTAAGTGTATTCCTGCATTTAAGGTGAGACAAAAAACAAAAACAAAACAAAACAAGTAATAACCAAATGAGTGAGTTGTGGGAAAGAAAAAACTTTGAGATATATCAGGAAAAAAAAAAACAGGAAAGAAGGAAATAGGTATTTGGAAAAGGCCTTTCCAGGAAAGGAAACTTTATTTATTTATTTATTTTTTTTTTTCTGTTGTTGTTAAGACAGGGTTTCACTATGCAGTTCAGGCTGGCCTTGAACTTACTTTTTAGCACAAACTGGCCTGGAACTCACAGTGATCCTCCTGCCTCAGCCTTCTGAGTTTTTTGTTTTGGTTTGTTTTGTTTTGGTTTTGGTTTTACTTTTTTGAGACAGGGTCTCACTGTGTAGTTCAGGATGGCCTTGAATTCACTATGTAGCCCAGGCTGGCCTCAAACACACAGTGATCCTTCTGCCTCAACCTCCTGAGTGTAGGGATTACAGGCATACACCACCAGACCCAGCAAGAAAGGGGACTTCGAGATTAAAACATGAAGCTAAAATGCAGCCAGTTCAAAAAGGGGAGGGACAGCCTTATGGAGTGGGGCATCAGCCTGTGCTAAGGCCTGGTCAGGAAAGAACCTTGAGTGTTTGAGGAACTGAAACAAGGCCAGGGTGGATCCAGGACCCTGAGAAGGCTGGAGTAGAGCTAGAGAAATAGGCAAAGCCTGATCATGCTGAGCTTGTGGGCCAGCATGAAGAATTTATTGATTGATTGATCGATCGATTGATTTTTGAGACAGGGTCCCAGGTGGCCTTGAAATCAGTATGTAGCACAGGATGACCTCCGACTTGGGTCAGTCCTCCTGACTCAGTCTACCGAGTGCTGCGATTACCAATGTGTGCCACCACACTCAGCTCCAGTGACTATGGATGAAAACATATTTGAAAACAAAAGAAAAGAGTGTCATGCTCAACATTGTCCCAGAATGTGACATACCTGGCAAACTGTATTAGTAGGAGCTGGGTCGCGGGGATACCCGTCTCGTCCCAGCTCAGGTGCATAGTAGCCACAGAGGAAAAACAGGCTATTGCAATGAGCACCCGGAGGGCAAAGCGCTTGCTCTTTAATTCTGGGCACACTGGTGCCAAGTGACAACACCCTCCAGTTGTTCGATGCCGCTGCAGCTGCGCTCAGACCTGAAGGCCGCAAGATCTCCAGGCCGTTTGCTCTCCAGTTGTTCTCATTTCTTCATGTGCGAGCTGAACTCTTGTGCACCCAAGGTGTCCTCCCCAGTGAGGGGAGGCTATCTTTACCTGGGGAGTGGGGGTGAAGAACCCACTTCAGAGTACCTGGCGCACCTCCCCGGATCCGGGACTGCGCGCTTACCATAGTTGGAGGCGCTTGCCCTCTGCCGTGCTCCCCTTTGAAAATCAGACGTCAGCGATTTCCCCGGGGTCTCAGGAGCCCCGGTGTCTGAAGCATTTTCCCTCACTGGTTAAGGGATACGGGAAAATCTGCCGAGTCTGTGTTTCCTGCGGCGCTCGGCCGGTCCTCCCCACCGTGTGCTGCTGGCCCGAGCTCCAAGCTCCGGCACAGGCTGCGTCTGCACGGAGGAGGGCAGGCAGTTCCAGCTCGGGGAAACTGAGGAAAGGGCAGGGCGCGCGCTCAGCGCTCGCTCGCTGCGATCTGCAGAGGTCACAAAACTCGAAGGGACACAAAGTCGGCCTGGCACCCCCAGGAAGCTGGCAGGGTTCCGCGATGTGTTGCCGGAGACGGGTTGCTGGGAGATCGGGCCGTTGGAAGCGCGGGCAGAGGCGGGACCAGAGCTGGGTTAGGCGCGGGACGGGCGCAGGCGTCCCCACCGCGAAGCGCAGAGAGACCAGGGGCTTTGAGGGAGCCTTTCAGGCTTCGCGCAGGCTGGGAAGGGATTAGCTGGGCTGCACAAGTCTGGGGAGCCTGGAGGGAGCAGCGTTGCTGCTAGACCTAAAGGGGAGGTGCAGGCCAGCGAGCCAAGGTGACTCGGGATGCAGAAACGCAGGTGAGGGAGGGCTGAGAGCCCCGAGGCTGGAGACGCCTCGGAATGTGAAAGGCGGGCTAAGGATTCACCAGAGACGAAGCCCGGGGAGGGCTAAGCAACAGAATGAGCTGCCGAGGAAGGCTCACTGGGCCTCAGTGCACAGAACGGACGGGAGGGTCAGCAGGTGACACCGAGTGGGAAAGGCCGCACCGAGCCCCTGAGCGGGAAGGGGACGGGAAGGAGGTAGAGGAGGAAGTAAAGTGAGCAAGGCTTGCTAGGCGTCTGGAAGAAGAGGGTGAGGAAGAATGAGGCTTCCGGGAGCTTTGTGCCTGAGGAGGAGGAGGATGCGGCGTCTGGAGGGCCCCCGGAGCAGGAGGCCGATTCCTGGCCCTGGGCCACCACCTCCCTCTGCTGCAGGTCATCCTGCATTGGCAGGGAGATTTAGGCGACCAAAAGTGAAGGATCAACTTGGTACCACAGCCAGGATTTCCCAAGGTAGACCTGCGCTGTGCTGATTGTTCGTCTTTCGGAAGTGTCCAGTTTATAAATCATAGTCACCTACTTAGTGGTGACTGTCCTCTCTTTCTTTCTCTCCCTTCCCCTGCTCCTTTCTTATAGTTCTGGGAGCCAAACCCAGGGCCTCATACATGCTGGACAAGTGTTCTATCATTGAACTGTGCCTTGAACTCCCTCGTTCTCTTGAATACAAATGTTACTGTAGTTGCAGTTATAAACCAGTGTGTAAAAGCTATGAGTTGTGCTGTACATAGTGCCATATACCTGTAATCCCAGCATTCAGGAGGCTAAGGCAGAAGGATTGCCGTAAGTTAGACGTCAGCCGGCTTCAAGTAGAAACACCCTACAAAAAAAAAAAAAAAAAAAAAGCTAAGGCAGGAGGGTCTCAAGTTCAAACCCAGTTTGGGCAGTTAGTGAAACAGAGAGACCCTGTCTCAAAATATAAAATAAAAAAGGTCTGAGCTAAAATGATGCATCTCAGGTCTTAGAAACATAAGAATGATCCAAATCTGAAACAATTACAGGAAAGAAATTAGAAAGATCAGAGGGTGCCTAGTAGGTGTGAGGTTGTGAATTCAATCCCCAA
>RJWM01006773.1:0-82050 GCA_004363535.1 Dasyprocta punctata
TACGCACAACTCCAGGTCCTGGGCACCACAGCCCCTGCTGCCCAGCTGAGCCAGAACCTTAAATTCAGGACCTTTGATGCTGGCCAGGGTGCTCATCTCCATCTTCCACCAGAGGCACCCGGGAAGGCTCTCAAGCAGGTCAGAGTTTCATCTTAGGGCAGGTCTGCCTGAAAATTCACTGCAACAACCCACCAAGATGGACAGGGGTGGCGGGGAGAGGCAAAGACAGCCGAACCCCTTGGGGACAGTAAGAAGCTGATTCACCAGGCAGGAGCGAGATGGAGGCCAGGCGCCCCCCCCCGGGTGTCACCCTCACAGCGGTCCCGTGGTTCAGGCCGGTCAGACACTGCAGTCCGCAGAGGCGCACCTGGAAAGGGACCCGAGCAGCCCCACGCCAGAGCAGATTCCGGTTTCATGGAGCCCAAAGCCTCCTACACACTTTAGACACACTGCAACCTAAAATCATAGATTCCAAAATAACCATGACTGGATATTGGGTCTAAAATTAGAAAAAAATTACAACTTTTAAAAGTAAACACCAAAACACCCTAAAATGCAGTGACTGGCTGGCTTTATTTAATTATGTACCTACCAGCTTTTATAATACTTTTCCCCAATATTTTTGTTTGTATCTTTGTTGCCCTCTCTTCCTATCTTCATGTTTTTGTAATATACTTTATGAAAAGAATAGAACGGTAATATTTTTCTTGGCTTAAGCAAATTCATTTTTATCATCATTGACTGGGAAAAGTATCATTCACCTTCACAGTTCAACACTGGAAATGTCATCATTTGCAAAAACTTTTCTCAGGTTTCTTTGGAAGATGCACTCTGAGCTTTCAGGGCTTTCCCACGTGTCCTGCTTGGTGACCGACCTTAGAGCCTCCTGGAACAAGGTTTCTGGTGCCCCTGGCCGCCCTCGCTGCCTTTGCTGCACCCGATGCCTTAGGCTCTCTCTGAGGAGGCCCAAGCTGGACCCTCCCTCCACTGCTGCACTGGGCCTGGCCCGGGAGCTTCCTGGAGGCAGCCCTGCGCCCGCAGGAGCCCCACCAAGCCCTGCACTCCTGGAAAGGCAGACCCCGCTCCCACTGGAGCTAGAGTGCTTGTGCCCCCACACAGACCCTCCTTGTCTGCACCCCAAGTGTTCTGCAGCCCTCCCAATGGCACTACACGTGAGATACAGGATTACTGGGGGGAAATGAAGAGCAATGCAGCCTAGTCAATAAAGAAAACTGCTTTGATTTGTGAAGTTTAAAAAGCATATTCCTCGAACACGGCCCAGAACCGCAGGACATGGCTTTGAAGGAAAGGAGCCCCGTTCAAGGTCACTGAGAATCAAGGTCAAACCCAGAGCCAAGAGCACAGAAGCCCATGACCCTGAAGAAGCCCCAATGGTATTCTTATAAAGTTTACTGGTTTAGCCAGTCGCACTGGTTTAGCCGGATGTGCTAGTTTAGCTAGTACGCCTCAGTAGCATTAAGAATATTTGTATGACTAAGCAACTCCCATCAGCATTCATCTCCAGAGATTTTCATCCTTCCGAACCGAAAGCGAATGTCTGTTACACAGCAGACACCCACCCTGCCCTGCTCTCCCCAGGCCCAGCCACCGTGATTCACCTGTGCTTGCGGCTCCGTGCATCTGACTGCTCTCGGCATCACCTGTCGATGGGGTCACCGGTATTCATTCTCCTGTGGGTGCCTTGTTTCCCCTACACAGTGTGTTCAGGTGCACCACGCGTGGCGCCGGTCAGGGCGCCTTCCTGTTGACGGCCGCGCCGCAGCCTGTCGTCCCCGTCACCACGCTGTGCTCCTGCGTCCACCCATCAGCGGACACCCTTATTGTCCCACCTCTGGGTGCTGTGTGGAAAGCTGTGACGGCCAAGGCTGTGCAAATACTCCGCCCAGCTCCGGCTTTCAGTCTGCGGATAAACAGCCCGCGGTGGAATTGGGGTCGCGTGGTGATCACGGGCGTGATTTGTGGAGGACGCTGACTTGTGTCACACGGACTGCACCCTTCCCCTCCTCCTGAGCACCGCCAGCCATGCACGAGGGTCCAGCTCCTCCACGCCCTTGCGGCCATGGATGTTTTCTCTTTTTCTGCTTTGTTTTGATGGGAGCCGTCCTAGTGCGTAGGAGACAGTGTCTCCTCATGGCTCAGATTGCATTTTCCTGCTGATTAATGGTATGGAACATTTTCTCCTGTCCTTATTGACCTGAAAGTCATTTTTACCAGAATTACACAATGCATAACATCAAGGCTGTCATGAAAACCTTGATGCTTTCTTATTTATCAGGGTTTTGTTTTTTTTCTCAATAAAACAAACAACGAACTTTCAACAGGTCCAAAATAGAAAATTCTGGAAGGGAAGAGATGGGCTCCAAGCAGCAGAAACAGAGTCCTAAAACTTACAGAGATTGCAGGCTGCACACCACCGAGGGTCAGTCCCCTGCTGCACTCCGGGGTCCCCCCACTGGGGTGTTCCCGCTGGGCTACGCCCTCTCTCTACTTTCTTAATTAGGATCGAAAGATCTCCTATGAGATTTGTGGCTTACTCTAGCTCTCTGGCCCCACCGAGGATACTTTGTAAACCCTCCAGTAACCTACGCCCTCCCATCTACACCACCCCTTCCTGACCGAGGCCAGTGGGGTACGATCTGTGCAGCTGGGAAACTCGGGCGCCTGCGGCAGACTGCAGGAACGTGGAAGGGGGCCGGGGCAGTGTCACAGTTCCCGCTGGCATCTTTTGGTAGAAAACACATACACTATGGCCATGTTTCACTCACAGTCGTCTGTGGACCTCCTGTTTCCAGCAGCTCTGCAGAAAGAACCAGACACCAGATGGGAGACCACGCAAATTGATTCAGTCTGACCTCCTGCCTAACCATTCGCTTGGCAGGCATGATCAGAGCCTGGACTTGATTTTTCTCTAATAATTTGACAGAAGAAGAGCATAATAAGCAGTTGTGGGTGCTATGACAATGGGTGCAACTTCCTACGGTATTAACTGGCCTATAAATCAGCCCACGTATCCAAAGTCTAGACACCGCTGCACAGTCAGTAACCTCAGAGGGTGTAATGGAGTTGGTGTGGAGTAACCCCGAGTGTCTATAGCGAGGTAATGGACACACTTTGGCAATGAGACACCAAGGGCCAGCTGCCAGCGTGATGGTCAATGTGCATTTCAGAGAACACTGCTATTACTGGGGGTAAGGGGAACAGGTTACCGCCTTCCAGAGAAAGGGCACCCATTTGACAGGGAAGTTAAATGATTGCAGTGAGTTTGAATTCAGCATTAGGCCTGCGGGGGTCTGAAAGCCTCCACAGGACTCACAAGCAGTGTTGTGAGCACTAAGGCTCACATCACGGGGCAGGGCCTTCTGATGATTACCCATTCGAACTGAGAGCCTCTGCTGCTGCTCCAACCCGCTCTCCTCAAACAATTACGCCTCGGTCCGCGAGGACACTCAGAAGCAGCCCTGTTCATGCCACTGCTGAAAACAAACTATAGTTTTTTTTTTTTTTTTTTTTTTTTTTTTTTGCGGCACCGGGGATTGAACTCACAACCCCGCGCTTGCAAGGGCAGGCGCTTAAGGCATTGAGCCGAACTCCCGGCCCTGGTTTTTTTGAGGCAGGGTCGCACTATGTAGCTCAGGCTGGCCTTGCACTCGCGTTGTAGCCCAAGCCGGCCTCGAACTCACAACACTCCGCCTACCTCAGCCTCCCGAGTGCTGGGATTAAAGGCGTGCGCCACCATGCCCGGCTAACAAACTATAGTTTTTAAAATCACCTTAATCAAGTATTAAAAATTAGATGGCTGTAAGAAGTTATTTTTCAAATGTTTTTAAAGATACCCTCCAAAGGTTTATTTAATATAACATTTAATGCCTTAATTCAATTAGTGGTTTTAAATGTCTATTTTTAACATTTGAAACAGTTACCAATTTGCTAAAATCAGCAGTTGCACAAGTGTCAAATCATGTCAATTCCAAGGAAAATGAGCATGGTTACAATGTACGATTATTAAAAACTTCAGTAAAAATCCTGCAGGACTTATGACAGCCTTTGGTGTTTACGCATGAATATATGGCAGGAAACGGATCCCTTTAGCCGAATGCTGCATTTGCGGTGATTTTTCCCCCTTCGCAGAGCACTCACCACGAACCTCTTCTCTGTTTGAGAGATGGCAGCGACCCTCCTGGTCCTCAGCGTGTGGACCCTATCTGTGACAGATGAGAAAGTGCTAACTGTGCTCCTATTTCCCGCAGTGCAGATGCACAGAGTCCCTACAACTTAGGGCAGCAACCGAACAAAGATTGTACGCTTCCTCTCGACTTCTCCGACATGTACCTGGCTCAAGTGCACTGGATCAGGATGCCACTGCCTTCCGGAACTATGGGCACGAGGGAAAATGGACACCTTCGATCAGATCTGCCTTCCTCCTCCCGGGGAGCAACTCGAACCCCACCCAGGTCAGGTGCAGCTCCACGAAAGGCCAGCGCTGCCATTCTCCTGCTCAGGGTTCTCGTGAAGAAGGTTCCGGTCTCAGATGCTGCGCCCCACCTAGAGGGGAGTCAAAGCTGGGGGCAGAGTTCTCCCCAGGACAGGAGGAGCTGGGCTTTGGGCCCAGGACCCTGTCCTCTTCAGCAACCTGATCTTACTCCCAACTCCTCTGGGTGCAGGAGAAGGCGGAGGGGCCGCCCCGCACAGATCTTCCTCAGCAGGACCCCACATGACGACCTGAGCACCGAAGAAGCTGGGATGAGGGAGAGCGAGCCGACGGGAAGCGCTGTGTCCGTGGCGGGTGTCCCTTCGGAGTGGGCGGAGCCCTGGAAGCCAGTAGAGAAACAGCCCAAAGCTCCATCTCCCGGCACTGTGAAAATCCAGGTGGCTGAACCGCTCTCACTAGAGCCACTGCTTTGAGATGAAACAAAAAATAGACTCTTTCCCACCTTCCTGTCCCTTCCCTTGGGAACAGTGCCGCCATCAACTCCCTCTCCTCTCTTTGAAGAAGTGAAGAGCGGAGCCAGCTCAGGTCTGAGCTCCAGCCTGAGTCTCGGTTCTCCATGCATTTCCCAGCCCCTGCCCAGGGGCTGCACCCAGGCCTCCAGGATCCTCTCTCCTCTGCTTAGCCTTCCTTCCCCAGGCTTCTTTTATGGGAAAAAAGAAAAAGCCAAACTGAATAAAGCACCCTTAACTCCAGCGACTTATCCCCGATTTCTGCCTCGGCCAGCCGCTGGTCCTTTCTGCTGAGCCTCGATAATGACTCTGCAAGCCTCTTTATTTCGCAGACTCCTCCATCTCAAGAGGTTTGACCCAGCAGGTTACCGTCCCTCCTGCCACTTCATATTAGCTCTAGCTGTCATTTCTTTCATCTTAGCTTGGGTTACATTCTTTGCCAGGCATTCTACAACCACGACTCCAGTTACTTTAGAAAGAACTTGACCAAAAGACTAAATGCAAACAAACAAAAGCAAAAACTGCTATTACTCTCATTTTTGAAGAGCAGTGGATGCCAGCTGAGATGCCAGAACCAGGATTCAAATCCAAGCTGCACTGAAACCCCTTCATGTCTGTGTCACCCTCCACAGTGCCCTCCAGATCACGCAGAGGAGGAAAGAGCCCGAAGAGTGGCTGGGTTCTGTTCTGGTTCTGTCAGGAACACAGGTCACAGCCTCCTGCACCGTCCCACCAGCGAACCAGAGGGTGTCCTGCCAGGCTCTGGAAGTCTATGTAAGAACCTTTCACCCTGTCTGTGTTAGAAATCTCCTTCAGTCTGTGTTTCCTGCTGGATTTAGGGTTGCTTCATTTCCCCAAACGCGCTGATGTCCTGGGCTTTGCCTGAGGCCCACGGCTCCTCGTTCCCTGCATGCCCCACGTGCATGGCGGCTCCCAGCAGCACCCGGGCCCGGTGAGGGGCGCCTGGTGAGACCTCCATGCTGTGAGGTCCCCTTCCCTGCATATCCGCACCAACCCCAGAGCAGCCGCCAGCCCAGACGCGAGCTCCAGGATACTCTTGGAGTTCCAGTTTCTACAATGGACTCATCTAATCTGAATTCTAGAGATAGAAGATGAAAGTGCCAGAGTACAGAGTTGATTGGGAGAAACCAAATCTAAAATATCTTGTGTCAAAAATTTTCAATTCCAAATCATCGCGTGATTGGGTGTGGGCAGCTAGAAACTGCTGCCCGCCAGGGACAGATCCCACTCAGTAGCTGTAGTGACACGCGCCAGGAGCTTCGCATCCGGAGGGCGGAGCCAGGAGCCAGGAGGCTCGCAGTGGAGACCTACACTCCCGCGGCGTCACAGAGAAGAAAAGGAAAGCAGGGCGGGCCCGCGCAGCCTCTTCAGCCGGCCATCGACGCCGCCTCCACTCCTGCCCGCGGCAAGGCCACTGCCGAGAGCCCTGATAACTGCACAGAGAATCGCTTCCCTCGTCAGTCAGCGCCCCCGGCTCTCTAAAGCCCCACTAAACCGTTTCTCCTGGATTTTGCTGCACAATGAAAAAGAAGTGAAGCCAGCAATGGCACCACATTGTGTTACAATCCCGAAAGTAGAACAGGCTCTCAGAGGCTTTGCGAGTGTGGCCCCAGGTAGCAATCGGTCAAGGACCACGCCCCATCTGTGCCACCGCCGTCCCCACAGGTGCGGGTTAAAGAACTCCCGCTAACACCTCGACACCGTCATCACTGCATGCATTTCACACTGGACGTGGTTCTCTAAATCTGCAATACCAGCAGCTGTAGGAAACCAGTTATGGGTTAAGGTGCCAAATGTTGTCTAATAGAGAGAAAATATTTCCCATTTGTACATGCTGGGAATTAGGGGAGAACAAGTTTAAAACACACGGTTTTGGGGAAAAAAGCAAAAAGCTTACAGAAAACCAGCATATCAAAGTCTAGCTTTGTGAGGAGGAAGAGGAAGAGAAAGAAGAGAGGACCTCGCTGCCAGAGTGATACATCGAGGCTTTTCCTTTCCTCCCTTCTGTTTCTCTCCCTTCCCCCCTTGCTGCCTTCCGTTCGGGTGGCGCTCCGGTCGGCAGCACCGTGGGTCTCTGTCTGCCCCTCGTCCTCACCTCCTCACTGCAAGGCCATGCGTCCTGCAGTTGGCTCGGGAGCGGCTGTCGTGGGGAAGCCCGGCAGCGCTAGGCAGGTGGGACCTGCTGCTCCGTCCACGCCTCCAGGGAGGAAGAGGGGCCGACTGTCATCACCAAGGCTGGACGGCCCGGGGAGCAGGCTTGGCCAGGGACGCTGCCACACACAGTGCCTGAACCAGGGCAGCTCGTGGGCATGGTGCTCTGCTCCCCACGTCCCGTGCCCTTCGTGACGCCCTTCACAGCAGCACAGGTTCCCGGCTTCCCCGAGCTACCCCAGCAAGTGGTGACTCCAAGGAGGGGGTGCACTCCCCAGTGCCACCCGAGGCTGGGGTCTCTGGTGAGACTGAGCTCTCCACCTGCGGGTGGAGGTCCCCTCAAGCCGATGGGGTCTGAACAGCATAGAGCTCAAGGTGACCCCACCTCTTCGCTGGCTTGGAGCCGGGGGGCCCACAAGTGAGGAGGAGAGGGAGAGAAACTGCACTGGGCTCTTTCCTCCCACGGCCCTTTCACGAGAGTCCCCTTTTCCGTCCCCAGAGGCCGCACATTCCCATCTGACTGCCCACTACCAGCTGCTCCTGTCACAGATGTCACCTCCATGAGGGCTCAGATCACCGCACCCGCCCTGAACTGTGAGCCTCTGGGGGAGGGGTTTCCCAGCAGGCCCCTTCCTGTCCCCTGAGCCCCACTCAATGACCGCCAGGGTCAGTGCCCAGCAGCTGATGGAACCTGGAGGGAGAGATAGAAGACTGAGCAGATCCACCAATTAACTTCTTCCAACTCACCCCCACACCCCTTTTTCAGGGAAATTCCATGTCACAAAAAGCCTCTGACACCATGGGTATTGATATTAATCTCAGCGTCAATAATCACAAGTCAGCACACACATCTGTAGAGAGCAGTAAAAGCTTCAGCTTGTAACAGAAACTCAGAATGACTTAAACAGCATGGTAATCAACAGGCTTCATCTGCATGACAGAATGGCCCAGAGCAGAGCAAGTTAAGAGCTGAGTCCCTGGGCCATCGAAGACCCAGGTCCTTTCTGACTTTCAGCTCTGCCACCGCAGCACCTCATTGCTGTTGTTTGTTGTTTGTCTCCCATTGGGTTAGCTCCCTCCTAATGTCAGTGCGGCTGCAGAGCCCCAACCATCACAGCGAGATGTGACATTGGCCTGTGCGTCGCTGAAGTCCCTATCTGAGAGTCCTAGCACAGCAAGGTTGGTCCAGGGAACTCAAGACAGATGACAAGTGTGCATGCACGAGCTTTCGAACACTAAGTAGGAAACTATTTTGTGAGAAAGGAATCAATCTCACTTCGATTCCATTGCACAGAACGCCCTGCTGTCTGCGAATCGGAAGACCCTGGGAGGGGCTGGGTGTGCCGTGGTGCTGGGGGGCTGACCAGCATGCGCCAGGCCCTGGGCGTGCAGAGAAAGGCGCTGTGACTCTCACTCAGAAAGTGAAGGACACTCGGTGCACAAGTTGGTTTAAAAACCCTCTACTGCCTTGCCCAGGGAAATGAGACGCGTCTCTTTGGAGAAAGACCTGACCCTACAGCAGGCCACGGGACACACGGTGAGGCTGCAGCCACGGAGACGTGCTCACCACGCAGCCACGGACGGCAGGGCCGCAGGGCCGCCTGGGAAAGCTCCCGGCAGCCGGAGCTGGAACCGTCGTGTGGTAGAGCTGCGTCCTGGTAGACGGCGAGGTGCTGTTTAGGTCCCCAGGGGTACGGAGATACAGGAATCAGAAACTCCATGAACAGGCACAGGGCGGACGCACACGGCCTGCACAGCAGGATTCCAGGTGCCGCGGAGACGCTCATGGTGGAGATGGCCTGGCGCTGGCTCCCCAAAGCAGGCTGCGGGGGGGATTCCCAATGCCCAAGACTCGGGCCCTGCTGGCCTCAAGGTCAGCGCCGTGATGTGACGAGAACAGCACTTCACCGTGGGCAAGCTCTCTTACAAATTCAGGATCCCAGTCTAATTGGAGGGGGGAGGGATATGGAGCCAGTGCAAACTAAAGGATAGTCTTAAAATATCTCAGCAACCCTACTCCAAGCGCTCAAGGTCTCCAGATGCCAGGAAACTCTAAAAACCTGTCCTGTGCAAGACAAGACAAGTGGGCCAGGGCTGTGTTTCACTCTGAGTCCCAGGACGGAAAAAGGAAATGGGGAAAAACCAGAGAAATCAAGTAAAGTGTCAAGTATAATTCATAGTGACGAACCAGCGTTGGGTGTTTAGCAGTGCCCAGTCTACCCAGTGACATAAAATGTGAACCAAAGGGAAAACAGACCACGACTAACCTGAAAGCCCGCACTGTCTCTGAACCGTTTCTGTAAATCTAAATCTGTTCTAAAGCTAAAACTTATCTTTTCTAAGAAAGTAAGCCAAATGTATGGAAAACATGACAAAAAGTCAAAAGGGAAAATTGATAAATGTGACATTGCTGTAATTTAAAATTTTTCTCTGTAAAAGACCCCGTAAAGGAGGTAAAAAGTCAAGCCACAGACTGGAGGAAGATGTCCACACCCACACATAGGACAGAGGACCAACTCCATGCAAAGAGCCCTCGAAACTCAGGAGTAAGAAGAATGCAGTTGGAATATGGGCGAAGGACACGAGCAGATGCCTGGTCAGGAGCCAGGCAGCGGGCAGAGGGACCGGGCAGCGCAGCGCCCACAGCCGGTAGGAGGTGCAAAGTGCCGCCCCCGTCACTGCACAGTCCCTGGGGAGCAGAAGCATAAGGACCATAATAACGACATCACCAAATACTGATGAGCGGACAGAGGGGAGGGACTTCCAGACATCCCCAGTGGAAACATAAAATGCCCCAGCCACCTGGAGAGGGAGAGGGTCACTTTATACAGTACACAAAAACTTGCAGTGTGGCCCATGACTGCTCTCTTAGATATTTAACCCAAAGAAATGGAAACTTAACTTCACGCAACCCCCCATTAGGAATTGCCCCAAACTGGGAACGAGCCATGTGTCTTTTATTGTGTGAAAGAAGAAAGCGTGGTGCAACCCTTCTACAGAGCATCTCCAGCAACGAAGAGGAATGAACTCCGGATTCTGGGCACGTCTAAAAGGAATCGCCGTGATGAAGCACAGCTAATCCCAAAGATTACATAATACATTCTTCTACTTAGTAACATTCTTGAAATGACAAGACTGTGGAGACAGAAAGCAGAGCAGAGGTCCCCAGCGGTCAGGAGCGGGGAAAGTCCACTGCTACAAAAACAGGACATGGTGGACGAGGTCTAAGGAAGCGCTTGACACGGGCTGTGGCGCTGAGCACAGGAGTCCCCAGGTGGGTTAAACTGCATAGGCTCCCACACCCGCAGACCCAGGAGCGTGCGTGTAAGGCTGGAGCGGAATCTGAATGCGGAGCGATTTCCTCACCGTGGTCTTGCGCGGCAATGATGCAGCATGTCACCACAGAGGAAACCGTGACGCGCACACAAACCTGTCTCCCAGTTGCTCCTCTCAACTGCATGTGAGTTGACAATGATCGCAGCATTGAAAGTTTAAAAAACAATGTAAACACATAGAGAATAGCACCAGGCTAGGCCAGGCAACTGTTTTTTAAGTATCACAATATTTAAATGTCATCAACTAGTTTCATTTAATCAATTAAGGAAAAAAATGCTCAGTGTCCTAAATTGGAGCAAATATATGATCCAGCCACTTGTGTTGTGTCCTGTAGAGTGTCCCAGGGGCCACAGGTTCAGCAAACGAACACCAGACGGGAGGCCAAGGTCCAGCATCTGCTGACAGCGATTCTGGGCCAGCTTGGCAGGAGGGCCCTAGGAAGATGCCCCCTCCTGAGGTCCATAGGACAGAGCTAGAATCTAACGTCTACCTTGATGCCCATTTGCGAACCTCTAGCCTTCAGGCCAAAATGTTCAGCCAGTTATAAATTAATCCATTGACATTATTGTTGAATACATTTCCCCTTAGAGTCACGAGCACATTTTCAAAGAACGTTTTTAAATGTCTTGCTGAAATCAAGAGCTTCTGGGTACAACCATCCACAGTCTGCATTTGTTCTGTGGAAAACTTTCTAAGAAAACGTGATTCATCTGATGGGACTGGTCTTACATAATCCACTTTGACTCATCACGATTCTTCTCTATCTTTAAAATGCTCTAAATATACAGAGGCTGCCGTGGAACTGCTCAGTTTTCTAACCTATAATCTAAAGTTTTGCCTTTGCTATATTTTTTGAAAATTGGGACAATGGTAACAGGATTCACAGTGCCCATATCCAAAAGGACGATGAGAACCAGCAGTTGGAAAGATGAGAGCCGGGGAGATGGAGCCGGGTATTTCAGGCCTCAGCACAGGTGCGCTCGTAGCAGATTCTCATAAACAGGAAGTGCTTAATGAACAGCTGTTGAATAAATGATGAATAAATAAGTAAGAAAAATAAGCCCACGTTTGGACAAGATATATGGGCAAGTGTGTTTTTATTTATAAAAGGGATAAATTCAGAGCATCCAAGACACATTAGAAAAAGATTGGTTACATAAGACATAGCAGACACTCACACTTAGCATATGTTAAAATAGAGGAGAAGAAGTGCTACACATGAATATGGAAAGATGTTCAAAATATCACATTACACCGTGTAAAGTAAAACCAAATTGCAGATACATGCATATATTTACACACTGTTATGGCTTGTGTCTAGATGCCCCCCAAAGCCTCCTGCAGTCACAGGTGGGGCTTCTTCAGGGGTGGTCTGGAGTGTGTGACTGATTCATGGTGCAGTGCTGAGATGAAGGCTGGTGACTGACTTGGCCCCACCCTAATCCCAGTAGCCTGGATGCAGTATAAGGGGCGGAAGGAGGCGTGTCTCGTCCCTTGCTTGTTTTTGCTGCATTCTGTCTGCCATAGGCTGTTTCTCTCCATGCAGCCCCTCGGCCATCCACGCTGCCTCGGAGCCAGCCACCTACGGACTGAAACCTCTACAGACCGTGAGCTAAAAAACCTTGCTCCCTTAACTTGTGGGTGTTGGGTATTCTGTCTCAGCAAAGAAAAAAGTAACAAAGACAAACATATATATGTGCATACACACCTGAAAATACATAGTCATGTGCCATATAACAATGTGTTAATCCACGAAACACTACAATTTGACGGTGATCCCATGAGCTCATAGTGGAGGCTAAGACTTCCTACCCTGAGTACACTTAGCGCCCCTTGCCCCTTGCTTGTGCATGTACAGAGACAGAAAGACTGGCGAGATCCTACAGCAGTCAGTCCAGGGCGTGCTGTGCAGGTCTGCAGTCAGGGACAGGCTGCACCCGAAAGCCAGGGTGTAGGTTGGCTCTGGCACCTCTGTGTGTGAACTCCCCGTGGCGGCCACACAGGACCCCACTGCAGAGGACGCGCTCCCCAGAAGGCACCCATCCTGAGCAGCACCCAGCTGTGGACGACACCATTTCACTTAATGTGATCAAAGGCCCTGCTGATCTACACACGACGGTCTACATGGGGGTGCAATGAAGTGCCCACCGTCCGCATGGGAGGGGGCCTCCGTGCTCCGCGTGCTCCTGTAACCTGACCTTTGTTCTCTAGACCCAGACCTCGCACGGAGAGAAAAGAGGCCAGGAAGACGGCAGCCGCGGCCCCGTGGGAGCAGCACGGGGTACTGCACTGGCTTGGCAGTGTCACACGGGGGGACACAGGCCCCCCGGCTCCTCTGGGAGTGGCACACTGCAGAGGGAGATGCCACAGCCCTGGGAGTGCCGGGGGGCAGCTCTGGCGCCTCGGGAAGCAGCGACCTCTGCCAGCGCATTCTTTATTCTCCCTGGCTTTCAGCTGGGGACGCCGGGGCAGGCTCACGCTGCTGTTCTTCCTGCTCTGCCCTTCTCTCCTCAGACGCCCTCTCTCTGCCCGGCTCTCTTTTCTTCCTGCTCAGGGGCTCCGTGGGGAGCAAGGGGACCTGATTCTCAGCAGCGCCCCAGGGTGCAGACCCTGGCTTTGCCGAGTACCCAGGTGAGCGGTTTCCTCGCTGCAGTTTGAATTGTTTGCCAGAGCCCCCGGACGGAGTCCCGAAGGGCTGGCGACGGCCGCCTGCCTGCTGAGGACGGACAGGGGACGCTGGCATGGAGCAGAAGGACAGAGCGCCCTCAGGGTCACGGAGGGCCAAGCTGCTGCCAGTGCTTGGAGGAGATGTGGCCTCCAGGCCACTCGGCCAGACGCTAGTCAGGAGGGCCCTGTGGGGGATAAATGATGCCGTCAGACGGGCAGTCCTTCCGGGTCATGGGACGCAGACACCCAGAGGCCTCGCTCTGTGACCTCCTGTTACCCAGGAACAGTGGCGGGTCTCCCTCTGAGAGAGGCAGCAACCACTGTCAATGCATGGACCACTGTCCTGAGGTCCCCAGGAGGCACCCAACGCCCTCCTCTCATGTCAGCCACCCCGGGACGCCCCGCCGGCTTCTCCGCTCCAACAGCTTCTGCCCTTCTGCAGCGGCTGCTCAGCCTACCCGGGGCCACCCCGAGGGCCCCTGTGACCTGGAGCCGGGCAGAGCCCCTGTCTGCCCCTGGGTTCCCGTGCGTTTCTCCCATGACACATAGACCAGCGAGTGACAGCCGCTTGCTCACCCGCTTTTGCGTATTTTCAGTGTGACTGAGAACACCGCGTCTAGCACGGGTGGTTTTCACCCACTTCCTTAAAAAGAATTCCAGAAAGTTCTAACTTGCTTGAGGCCAAAGACCTTACCTTCTACAACTTTTAACCACACGTGGAGGCAGAAGAATAAGGGGTAACAAGGGGGGCAGATTTAAATCACGGTGAAACCGGGGTGGATATGCACACGCTTTCAAGGGATAGACGCTGTTACGTGATTAGGGCTGTTGTTTCAAGCCGTCCGCAGTGCTGTTTAAACGGGGACTTACAAAAGGTCAGGGGAGTTTTTAATTTCCCCTTAATCACTGCGCATAAAAGAGGAAAGACCCTTGTGCAGTTCAGCAACAATCTGCTCTCTCCAGGATATTGGTGTCACCCGGCCTCTTCCTGGCATGGCCTCTCCCTTCCACAGAAATGTGATAAACACATAAAACCATAAAACCAGGTCTACTCCTCAGGCCTGACCTACACGGTCTGAGTGGAGGACCTGAGAATTTTCTGGGTTCACCAAAGCCACTGACCATGGACGGGAGCCGTGGGCCCTGCCTCTCACCAGCTGGGCCATCTGCACCGTCTCCTGTGTCTGCCGCCCGCTGCTCCCCTCGGTGGCCTGTGAGCTCCCCACCCACCAGGAGACCCCCTGCAGGGCACAGCGGAGGACTTGGGACCAGCTTGTCGCCCCGCGGGGCAGACGGGGCTGCCGTCGGTCTCTTACTGTCCGTGGTGCCGGCGGTAGAAGCCCCAGGCTTCGGTGTGCACAGGCTGGGCTCCTTCCCTGGCCTCTCCTCTTGGCATCGGTAGCTGTCCTCTGCCTGTGCCCGGTTCCCTTCCCTCCGTGTGTGGCCCTGCAACCAGGTGCCCTTTCCTGAGGATGACGACCACACTGCAGCAGGGACAGCCTCAAGGAGCTCGCTTCACCTTGGTAACCTATGGCACACGGTGGTCCCCAGGAAGGTCACACTGCAGTCCCAGGGCTCAGGACTCGGACAGTGAGGGGTGGGTCTCAGCTTCCAGCAGTCATTCTGAAAAACCGACTTTTTTGTCCTCAAGCAATGCACAACCCTTGGGAAGGCCGGGATTCCACGGGATGCCCTCCAGGAGTGGCAGGCCACGGGGCACTACTTAGCGCAGTGGAAGTCCAGAGAGGGTGGCAGCCGCCCATGCTCACCTGGCCTGCGGGCATGGCTCTGGGAAGGCCCGGCCCAGCAGACTGGACCGCACGAGGCAGCCTCGGAACCAGAGAAGCAGCAGCAAAACCACATTTACATCTGCGTCTCGGCTGAGAGTGGAGACAGGACTCCATGCGGGCAGGAGTGTGGTTCCCGGGACGCGCTCATTGCTGAGGGGCCACAGTTAGAAGACAGTTTGGTGCTTAGTTAATGACATTTTCACAAAGCTGTCCAATTTGACCCCTGATTCTCGATGTTAGGGTTTTCTGGTGCAATGCAGAAGCAAAAGGAAAGAAGAAGGAGATGGAGAGGAGGGCACCACTCTGGGCTGGGCTTTCTCCTCGGGCCAGAGACAAACGTGGCGGGAGGTTTTATGACCTCTGGCCAGAGGCGGAGTTTGGGGCAGGCAGTGATGACATGTGAGGAACTGATTGGAATTCTCTTCATTCGTGGGAAAGGAAAGAGGAAGCTGTAATCAGGGCTGAAGGGGAAGGAGGAGGAAGTGGTCGTGGTTGGTGTCGTTTTTTGCTTTGGCCTCCTGCCATGTTAGACCACTACCATAATGTCCAGTAATTTATACTAGGGCAGAAACCCTTCACTTGATTTTAGACATTTTTCTTTATAAACAAAAAAGGACTATAATGAAAATGTTCCATAAAACGTGTTCTTTCTAGTGAACTATAATAGTAAAAAAAATTTGAAAAATAGCCTCAATACCCATTTAAAAAGGATATAAAATATGTCTACATGATAGAGTAACTACATCGGAAATAAAAATAAGAGGTTAAGACAATTTTGATGACAACAATTTCACTATGTACCATGAAGTAAAATGTTAAGTGAAATAAGCCATGAATGTGTAATTCGTAGTGTAATCCATTCTAAGACATTACCATTAAGAATAACAGGAAGCTTTGCAGCAATCATCTGCTAATAGGACAGGATCGCTTGCTAATAGCGATGGGATCAGAGCTGATTTTATTTTCTAATGCATTTCCTAAACTTCTGGGAAGGAGTACGCTTGCACGTTACCCTCAAAAGGCGCGAGTCGGAGGTTCGCACTGTGCTTTCCTCCCCTTCCCCGCCTCGATTTTCCACGCACCCGGGCCAGAGCTGAACTGGACCGGTGAGCTGGTGCTTGGGCGCCCAGGGCCAGGGCCTCTGCAGCAGGGAACTGGCCGAGACCTCCCCATCGCTGAGCTGGGAGGGGGACACCAACCCGCAAAGGGAAAGCAGCAGGGGCAGGGTGGGCTTAGGGCTGGAGAAGTTTCCGGAGAGTAGAAACCACAGAGGCTGTGGCGCTGGTGCTGAAGGAACTGACCGATCTCAGGGAGCCCGAGAAGCAGGGTCATCCCTGCGCGCTGCAGAGTGGGGCTCGCCTTCCACAGTGCAGGCCAGCAAGGCCTCGGGTCACCCCAGGAAACCAGAGTCCTAACAAAGAGGAAAACGCAGGAGAGTCATAGGAAGGCAGACGCCAGCCCGTGGAGTCGAGCGAGCAGAGACGCCCGAGAAGGGGCTGAGGAAGGTAAAGATCCCGAGGCCCCAGCTCCGAAATTTCCATCACCGCCCGGTGCTGCCATCAGACTGTGACCCCACTGGGGCTGGCACATTGATGAAGCTGTCACCCCACGATCCAGTCACCCCAAAAGCCCCATCTCTGAATGTATGAGAGTCCAGGGGTGTCTTAGATCTAACCGCAGCACCCACACGATGAGGACAACCTGCCCTTCTCAAATCCACCAATTTAAATGCTACTTTCATCCTAAGATCACCCTCGTCCACAGGGGAGGGCGCCGGCGGGCTACGAAGAACCACACCGGCACAGGCACACGTTTGTGTCTCAAAGCAAAAAGAAATTTCAGCGCACTGTGCTTCCCACAGGGCCCCGCGGTAACCAGGAGTCAGGCACCCGCCTGATCAGAGCACAGAAAGGCCCTGGGGCCGCCAGCTTCCTCCTGGACGCCCTCCAGCCTCTGCCGCAGCCTCTGCTCCTCAGCCAGGCTCCCGCTGCCCCGGGGCGAGCCGGAGCTGGAGCCCGGGCTCCCTGGCCTTCCTGTCCTGCAGTCCCGCCGCTCCCCACATGCTCCATACCCTGAGCCGGCGCAGTCCGGGACGTGCCTGGAGGTGACGGGTTGGTGAAAGACGGCCCCTGATGGCCTTTCTCCCAAAGTGGGCTGGGAGGCCTTCAGCCCCTCCCGCTGGCTCTGCCCTCTGCCCCAGGCCAAGGGATTGGCTGGGAGGGGCTGGTTCTGGTGAGCGGCGGAGTGGAGGGGTGGGTGAGCCTCAGAAAGCCCAGCCTCACACTCTGACCAAGGTCCTCAAGAAAGGTAAGTCACACCTGGCTTATAATGGTGCGGAAACCAGTCAAACAGTTAACACAGAACTGCAGCTTTCCTCAGGGAAACCTGTCCCCAAGAGGAAAGAGTCAATTCCGTGCGCGTGCGTGCATGCCAGCTCAGGGGAAAATGTGATTTTCCCTGTCTCCTCTTGCAGGGGAACTGCTCCCAAATTACCCCTAGGCAAACGCACACAGCTGCCAGTTTTCTTTCTTTCTCTCTCTGTCCCTTTCTTGCTTGCTTGCTTGCTTTCTTTCCCTCCCTTCCTTCCTTCCCCCTTTCCTATACGTGTCTCAACTTGGGAAGCTTTACAGTGGCTATAACAATCCTCGTAATCCAGCTCTCTACCTGAATACATTTAGCATTTATGGGTTAAGGAGAAGCTTCATTCTGCAGGGAGAGCCGACCTTCGGCCTCAGAAAGGAAGGCGCGGTTTCTTTGTGGACCACTGTGCTGACCCCGTTCACTCCTGCCCTTCCACACTCCCACTGATCTTGGCCCCTGTTCAATCCGGTTACGTGGAGACAAACTGCGACGACTGAAAACACCAGTGGCCGTCCTGGCAGTGTGGCAGGGACGGCCGGGACACGGCCCAGGGCCCGCCGGGCTTCCACCAGGAGTCCCGGCCACTCCTGTCACCGCTGACCCGGGCTTTGCTGGGCTCCACTCCTGCAGCGGAGAGGGAGAGAGGTCCTTCCTGCGCAGAGCGCAGCTGCATGCACCCTGGTGGAGCCACAGCAGGAGCAGCTCTGACAGCAAGAGTGCAACAGCACCCCGAGGACCTGTCCGCCTGGGGTTCTCCATCCCAGACACAGCCCCTGGGGCGTCTCTTTTGAGTCCTTTGACTGCCCTTTCTCAGTCCTGGGGGCCTGACCTGTCCTTTGCAGATGCTCAGCGGCACCCAGCCCTTGTCCACGCAGGGAGAGGTGGCCCTCGCTGAGAACCCGCCCCTGGGCAGTGGCCACAGGGCCAGGGCAGCTCCCGCACACGGACCTGAGCCTCTGCCTCCCAAGGAAGCCTCCACCCCCACCAACAGCTGGCCCTCCTGGGCTCCCTGGGGACAGATGGGCGGGGCGAGCCCAGTGCAGGAGGGCACTGCAGCTGGAACAGCCCTCAGGAGCCCACATGGCCCCGGAGTCCTTCTGACAGCAAGGGCACCACCCCTAAGGCCACCCGCCACACAGACCAGTCTCGTCTGCTGTGCTCCCCTCAGCCCTGACCGGAGCACTGTGAGGCAGAGCCTGGTGCTGAGCCTTAGTCCCTCAGAGCCGCAGGGGAGACTCTCGGGGACAGGCTCCTCCTGGCCTGGCCCTGGTGCACCAAGCGGCACTGTCCGGAAGGAGTGCATGCCCCCCACGGACTGCACCAGGTTGCTAGGAGGCCAGTCTGCCCTCAGCTCTTCTCCTCAGGGCCCCCCACCGCCTGTCACCACGAGCTGGGATGTGTGACCCACTGGACGCTTGGTGATGACCCGAACTGACTCCCTCCGTGGTAAGCGACCCGGTCTCTGCTGCTCTGTTCCAGCCACAGAAAGCAGACCTTCGGGCGGGGCTGCCCAGCAGCAGGGAACACGGGACCCAGCCGCGACCACAGGAGCCCCCGGGCACCTGACCACCACGGACCCAGGACAGCAAATTCACTGCAGGCCTGGGGCAGCCGCACTCAGCCAAGCCCCGGCCCGAGCCTCAGAGGAGCGGCCGGTGCTCCTGGACGGCGCAGGGTGTCTGCGGACTGTCGTCCCCACGTCTTCACGGAGACACGGTGGGAACTGGACTCGGGGTGCGCTGTTAGGCTCCGACGCGAGTCTTCCCGAGGGGGGCTGCACAGATTCACAGCAGGTGCCTGGCCGGGCCGTCTCTCCGGTCTCTGTGCCGATGACAGCCAGGTGGGGCTGAGCGCTCTCGGCCCAGGCCAGCCCTGCAGAGACCAGGCGACCTGGCAACGCATCTGGTCTGCAGCACTGAGCCAGGCATCCAGGACCCAGGGTCGCCCATCCGTCCCTCCAGCCACCGTCTTTCATTCAGGCCACGAGTGTCCACTCCTGGGCAGACTCCTCCTGCACAGCAGCTCCCAGTGAGCTCACAGCCCGCCCTGCATGGGGGCCGTGCCCACCGCACAGACGGGACCCCCACACCGAGGGCCCTGGGGCGCTGTGCATCCCTCAGCCTCCCGCGGGGGCTGGCGTCAGCACAAATGTTGGAGGAAAATTTGCCAGCTGCGTCTCAAACGAAGCGTGCCCCTCACGGGTCATCTGTAGATGGGAAGAAACCTAAATCACAGTGAGGAGCGCATCCTGAGGGAGGGGAGCCGTTCGCCGGGCTCCGTGGCTCTCAGCACGCTGCCACACACAGACCCTGGCTTCTCAGCCGTGACGGGGTGACTCGGTGACAGTGCTCTGTCACCCGCCGCAAGTGCTGGAAGGGTGGGGTACAGGCTGAGATGGGATAGGAGCCTGTGGCCCAGCGCTGTCTGCTGTGTCACAGAAGCACAGCAGACTGCACAGTGCAGAGAAAACCAAGCTTCCGTCATCCTTTTCAGGGCTGCATCGAGTTCCCCAAGCACCTGGCACACAGGACAGGACGACTTCCCCAGAGGGGGAGCTGCTCTGTGCAGCTTTGCCAGACACCGGCAGGGAGACCCCGTCCTCCTCCATCTGCCACGGCTGGAGGCAGCGGCGCCGAGACAGCCCGAGGGCCCAGCGCCTCCGTCTGAGTCCTCTTCTGCCTCAGTGCTCCTTGGAAGAGCAGAGAGCTGGGCGGTCTGGGAGCGGGACCGCGGGCTCCACCACAGCAGTCCCACGCGTCGGTTTTCACAGCACGGGGTGAGCCCTGTAGAGGCAGCTGCTTCCGCATGCTACGTCTCTAAGAAGGGAAGCGGATGAATGAGTGTCGCTTCGTCACACCAGCCCGCCTGGATCCCGAAGTTAGCGGCAGGGTCTAATCAGTCACCCTGGGGACACTGGTATGGCCATGCGTGACGTCCTTCTCTCTGGGCGGAGACCCAGCCCCCAGGCAACCGTGCCACGCGCTCTTCCACCAGGCTCCGCCCGCTCAGCGCTTGCTGAGTTTTCGCTGTGAAAAGGGAAAGTGAGACGCCGACGCGCGCTCAGGCTTTGGCGCCGGCTCTGGCCACACGCTGCTGCGGAAGCCCTCAGGTCTGAGGAAGATTACTGAGAGACCCTCGCTCGGAGGCTCTGTGACCGGCTTGTCACCGTGCAGGCTCCGCGTTTCTCCCGCCGGTCCCTGTCAAGCCATCTCCCGGCTGCTTCTGCTGTTAATTCCCGCAGTGAGGGCTGCGACCAGGCAGCGTCACCCGAGAAGGACCGAGCTGGCTCTGAGACAGGTGTTAAACTCTGCTGCTTCTCCAAAGCCACCTGGAATGATGCAGTTCGCACCCTCCTCTTTCTATAAACTCCACGGCAGGCAGAGTCTGCCGTGTGCCTTTAAATGCTAACGCACATCACTTGGCTTCATGACTGGCCCCGGGTCCCAACCTGCCCGTCCCTGCAGCCCCTGTGGACAAGGTCCAGCTCCCAGCCGAGGAGCCGACGGCCACGTGGTCCAGGGCCAGCTCACTGACGCTCCGTGCCTCGGCCTCTTGCACGTGGAATTCTTGTCTCAGGAATGTTCCACTGATGACAAACCAGTTTCTGACCATTGAAGAACTCATGAAGAGCAGAGTTTTCTGCTGAGCCACAGTGAGGTCCTGCGAATCATCTATCTTGACTCCAGGACCCGTGTAGAGACCATGGTTTGAATCTGAAGGTGGGCGGATCCCGGGGCTGGAAGAGTTCTGCTGGCCTGGCTCGGATGGTGGGGTGCGGGGGACTTCCACGGGCACGTTCACAGCGGAGCTCGCGGTGTGGCTTTCCTCTACACGGGAGGACACAGGCTGCGTGGAAAGGCTTTGGTTGAACTTGAATCAGGAGACTCAGCCAAAATGAGCTGCAAAATTCCAGAGGACACAGGGGCCGCGGATCCATCGGTGTCTGGTGGGTGGGGCTGAAGTGTGGTGGCCTGCGTGGTCCTGACATGGCCCTGAGGCTCTGCGTGGCCCCAAGGATGCCACCTTGGGCAGAGCACGGACGCATGCGTCTGGCTGTCCTTGGGGTCGGGGTGGGAGTCAAGCCCAAGGATGCCGCCGAGGAGGCTTCCAGGTTGGCACAGCCAGGCCCCAGGCAGGCCGCTTCCCCGGAACAGCTGGGGCTGCTGGGCAGAGCCCGCGGAATGAAGAGGGCACAGAAGTCCTTTGGGTGCACCGCACAGCTCCCGGCGTCAGCAGCGGACCCCAGACAGCCCGGGAACTGCCCTGCAGCCTTGAAGCCGGTGGCTGGTGGAGCTGACCTGGGGAGAGGTGTGGCGCTCTGATAGGCCCGCAGCCTGGGGTGGCTCTTGTTGGTCGTTCCTGGTGGTTGCAGTGCAGGTCAGAGCGACATGGAGGAGACTGCGAAAGTGGCTTTCAGAAAGGCCCAGCTGCAGCTGCGCACACAGGCGTTGGGTATCTTGTCTCACGGAGGAGGAAGCTGACTACTGCCGTGGCCTACTGAGAGGAGAAACTCACTTATGTAGTATTCTTGAAAACTCCCATCCCATGTGGAAAATTTATTAAAATAAATTGCTGATAAACCAGTTGATAGAAAACAAAAATATTTTTATTTTAAAATGTGATCGGCAGCCAGGCGTGGAGGCGCACACCTTTAATCCCAGCACTCAAGAGGCTGAGGTAGGAAAAGCATTGTGAGTTCGAGGCTGGTTTGGGCTACAACATAAGCGCAAAGCCGGCCTGAACTACACAGTGTGACCCTGCCTCAAAAAACTAGGGCCGGGAGTTTGGCTCAGTGGCTTAAGCGCCTGCCCTGGCAGGTGCAAGGCTGTGAGTTCGATCACCGGTCCCACCAAAAAAAAAAAAAAAACAAAACAAAACAAAACAAAAAAAAATTTGATCAACAATACAAAGAATTGAGCTCAAATATTTATACATAAGTATACTTGCCAAATTATACACAATATTAACAACTCGTAAAGCTCTAAGAAATAAAGTCTATACAATGCAATGTCATTACTGGGGTGGGGGCTCGGAGGAGTTCTTTCTAGGTTCTCAGGGTCCCAAAGAAAGAACTGAGCAGGACCCTCGGAAACAGCAGCACAAGTGCAGCTTAAGAAAATGAGTGACAGAGGAAGCCAAGGACAGGAAGGCTCGGTCCACGGCGAGGCAGTGGCCAGGGAGAAGAGCTCACTGCCCCACGGAGGCAGTGCCCGTGTCTAAGGTCCTGGGGTCATGGGAGGGTCTCTAGCTGGGGATGAACTGGAGTTAGGACCCAAAGGGGCACCTGACTGGACCCGGCCCCCAAAGGGGGAGATTTTGACCAAAGTTTGAGAGGAAGTGTCATGGCGTCCAAAGCCACTCTGGGGGAACGGTCAACCTGCAATGCAAATGAGGGTGGGCAAAGACCAGGGTCAGGTACTGTCGGGTCTGCGCAGGCCCGGGGGCTGGAGGAGCCGGGGCGACCTTTATCGCACAGTGGTCCTGCTCTCTCCGGCTTCCCAGTTCTTTCCCCAGCTCCCCGCGGTCCACGGGCCTGTGCTCCACCTCCTGCCTCGGTGCAGGGCCCCCCGTGAAAGGGCACTTAAATAATGCTTCCTGAACATCTTCAGTAACACAGCAAATATTCAAAAGCACATTAATTGTATGAAGTAGATGACGGTATATTTTCTCATTTATTTTAATGCATACAAATTCAAAGAATTGGATTTTTAAGAAAAATATAACTGAAAAAAGTTGCAGTTATTAGGTCTTAGTCATGAGACTTTACTTGTATGTGTTCCTTTCTCTGTGTTAAAATTCTTCTATAACATATGCAGTAGTTTTGCAGTACACTTATTTTTTAAATATGACATTAGATACACAGTTTTTGCTGGGGAGTTAGCTCAGGGACGCAGCGCCTGCCTGGCAAGCATGAAGTACTGAGTGTGATCCCCAGTACAAAAAAACAAAACAAAACAAAGAAATACAGCTTTCAAATAAAATTTCAGATTTGGGAGCATAATTTTTATTAAGAACAAGAAAATAAAGAACAAGTAAAATGTTGAGCAGACAAAATTTCCTCTGATTTTATTTTAAAGAGACTGCAATCTCATACTGTCCCCAGTACTTGAAACATCGTTTTCTGAGTATTAGTCTCCCACAAGAGAGACCAGGGACTCAGGCGGGGGCAGAGCACATGCAGGACAGCCCTCAGCGTCACAGACCTTCTGGGAGTGGGGATGGGCACCCCGAGAATGTGCCCAGGTGGCCAAAGTCGTGGTGGCGATTGGGGTCTCCTAGGCCCAAATCCAGGGCACTTGGAGGAATAAAGTAACTGCAGAGTGAAACAAACCCTGAGTCCACACCAATGCAGAGGAGGTCGGTGACTAATAAAGGGCAATGACAGATTGATAAAGGGATCGACGGACAGATGGATGAGCAGACAGACAGAAGAAAATCTCCCATAGAATTTCAAGTAATAAGCAAGGTTTTAATAATTATACCATAGTTACATACAATTTTAACATTTGCTGAAGTAAGTTCTAGTTGGATGCACTTTTTGTACATTTAAAATTATTTCAAGATTAAGAGTTTAAAAATGAAAGTCATTCAAACAATACAACACAATATAACTCTATATTTCAAAGTTAGATGCTATTTTCTTTTGTTTTGCGGTACTGGGCATTAAAATCAGCCAGGGCTTTGCACTGATTTACTTCCCCAGTCCTTTTTATTTTAGTCTTCTATTTTAGGATGGAATCAGGCTAAATTGCTAAGCTGCCTCAAATGAATTCAAACTTGCAATCCTCCTGTCTCAGTTTCTCAGAGTGCTGGGATATAGGTGCATACCCTAATTCCTGGCTGGTTGTAGAAAATCTAAAAGAAGAAAAGAAAACAAATCACTGCATATAGACCCCTTATTCACAGATGATTTCTTTTATGTGTGCTTTCCGCTGGATATTTTTAAATTAATCCACTCCAAGGCAAGAATGTTTGCAGATCTAAAGAGAAGCTCAGGAAGCCTCTCAGGACCCCTCAGGCCTGCGACCCTCTGCTCTTGTGCAGGGCTCAGAGGACTGAGCCGCAGGCACCGAGTCACAGGGCAAAAGTCACACCCTGACCCGAGGACAGCCCCCACCCCCACAGTGTGCCGACTTCCGGCCCGGAGCAGGTCAGCCCCCATGTGGACAGCATTAGCCGGGATTCCCATGGTGGCATCCAAAGCCCTGAAGACAGCTTGCAGAAGGTCACATGATTTTCAGAAGCAAAGAAAGTGAAAACAAAGCATTAAAATCACATGAAGTGGCCTTTTAGTATTCCACCTTGACCAGAAATTAAAGCATCAGAAACAATCACAAGGTGTCCGCCTGGCCAGGTGTGTCACTGACCTGTGAGCCAACACACAAGCCTCCGCCCACGTCTGCCAGAATCGCCTTGCCTGCTGGACTACGGGGCCCCGCCCCAGGAATGGCGGCCTAGACCGGGACAGGGGGAATGGCTGGAGGTTCCGGTTGGCAGGAGCCTGCAGAGCAATCCCCTTCTCTCCAGCTGGAACTAGGTTGTTGCTATAGCAACAAGCAAATGATGGGCAGATTTTCGAACGTGCTGTGCTCCGCTGTGATAAGAGCTTCCGAGACACGGCTCCCTGTTTTGGGGCCTGGTAAAATGCACACACTGTGCACTGACACCAAGCGCTGTGGTTCAAGATCGATTTTGAGCGCCTTTCTTTCAAACACTGAAATGACGGTCTGAGCTATTTTGGGTTCCAAACAACCACTGTGCTAACATCGCTTTCATTCTCTCGCATGTAGAGTCAAACTTCCATTCCTTGGGCAGCCCTTCCTGGAGCTGGATTAACGGGACCGCACCCCCGAGGTCATGGCGACACTCTCTGAGGCAATGTGAAGACAGCCCTGTGCGCGAGCACAGCACAAACCCACCCCCGCCTCTGACCTGCTCTTCTGCACTCGGTTGACTTAGGAAAACCCTGCAACTAGGAAGCCATGCCACCTGGGCGGGGCAACGGGAGTCCCCGCCCCCAGTGACCTCCTGGAGGGGCTGGGGCCTGCAGTGAGACGTGGCCACCCTGTGTTGCTGTCCCCCTGGGAGGGGCTCGTGGCCACCAGACAGCCGTGGGTGAGCACAGACCATGGGCGTCAGGAGGCGAGGTCGGGGGAGGCTCTCTGAGACCCCAGGGCTCCCCGCCTCCCTCTCAGTGCCTCCTGGCTCAGGGGTTGAGCAGTGTCCTCTCTGCCACACAGTGTCACACCATGTGCTGCATCCCCGCAAGGCGAAGGTGACCGCCCGGAGGGTGCAGACCAGGACCTCTGCACTCCTGAGCCACCGCAGCCTTCCCTCCTCAGGAGCCCCCCTCACCCAGCCCAGCGCCTGTGCGACTCAGGAAGGGAGGGACCCAGGCCCTGAGAGCAGCGCGGGCTGGCAGCGGGGGGCCTGCGCCTGTCCAGGGGAAGCCTTGGGGCTGAGGAAAGCTGTCAGCGCACGTGCACACTCGTCACTGCAGAGGTGTCATCTGTACCCCGCCCCGCCTGGCTCTTGGTGTCCTGGGGAAGGCTTCGCCCCCACTGCCTCAGGGGCCAACAGATCCCTAAGAACCCTCGAAGCATTTCAAAGCCTCCGATTGCAGAGCGGATCCGGCCACTGGGAAGCCAGGCTGCGGGCAGAGAGTGAGCACCAGGGCCTTCTTCACCATGCCTCCTTGTTTTACCACACTTCCTGTCCTGGCGAGTCCCCACTTACTTCTGCCCTGCTTCTGACATTTCAGGGTACATGCCGTTTGCTGCATGGTGGCCACTTTGTGTTTGCCGCTCCACTTCGGGTCTCTTTCCCAAAATGGGCTGAGGCCTTTTCACACCCCACTTGCTGGCACCGAGAGAGCAGCTCCCACAGCCCAGGCGGGCTCCACGGCCTCAACAGAGAGCAGCCGGTGCTGACTCGGCCCCCGCCTCCCTCGGGGGGCTTTGTCTGCCACAATCTGCCTTCAGTCAGCTTTTCACTGGCGCAGGAGACACGCGGGCGGGAAGAGCGCTGCCTGTCACCGGCGCCACAACTGCCACCAAAAGAACAGACCTGCTCCGTCAGCTGAGAGCAAGCCAGAGTAACCGCCGCCCAGTGAGGAGCCTCTCAGGGAGCACAGCCCCACGGCAGCCGCCCGCTCTGCCTGCGGGGAGCTAGAGTCGCACAGCACGCCTGCCCTGCCTCACTGGGTCGGGCATCTGGATCCTTCCGTGCCGCGCTGGTGGAGAAATCTCGCCTGCAGCCTCATTGAAAGGTTGATCGGGCTCACCTCCAGGAAATGCGCGCAGTTTCAAAATAACTTTCCCTAGAAATCAAAAGAAGTGAAGGGGTGAGGAGGTTCGCGTCCTCCTTTGTAATGCGAGCAGTCACATTCCTGTTTTACTGCACTGGGGGCCACGCAGGGGGACAGGAGCCCCTGACCTCAGACCCTGGAAAGCACGGGGAACTATCAGTGCTGCGAGACGTTCTTCTCATGCACACAGGCTCAATCCCAAATGCATTTTGAGATTTAGTGAGGGGTTTTGGGTGAGGTCCTGATTTATTCTTCTGACTTTCCTCTCCCTCCTCCTCTGTGTCCTCATCCTCCAGCTTCCCCCTCTTCTTAATCTAAGGGGTCTAAAATCATTTTTGAACAGAAAAAAAGTAACATACTGCCAAATTTACATCCAGTAACAAGAGACAGAATTCCTGTGCCTGTGGACTAGAAGTATATATTCAGAGATGTCCCCATTTTTATTATTATTTTTGAGGTCACCAAGGAACAATTTGCAAAAGCTTCAGAATATCTTATTTTGAGAGCTTACAACACCTTACCCAAAGCACCACTCTAAATATAGATTGCTTTCTTGATCATTTGCATCTACAAATTTTTTACCATAACACCTAAAAGGAATTTACATGGCTGATGATTCATTCAAATGCATAAATTCTCAAATTCATTTCTTTGAAGACAAACGTGATCTTTGTTTCTAAACGCAAATATAGACCCACTCTTAAAAGTCAACATGAATTCTATATTTTACACTTCACCACATTAACTAATGAAGCAATTGCTGGCTATCTTTTCCTCTGAATATAGGAGGAAGGAAACTAGGTAAATATTTTATCTTGAATTTCCTACAGAGGATTTGGAAACAAAGGTGTAAATGTGCTGTGAGTCCTTGGACACGACCTCCACTTCTCCGGACCTAGGTTTCCGTGTTAATACAGTGAAAGGACCTCACTGTCTGGTTGGGCTCAGTTTTCGCCCAGAACTAGTCTGCTCTGATTCTCAGAAATAAATCAAGTTGTGAGAGGCAGGAAGGGGGTCAGGGCCGAGATCAGGAGGCCAGGGGAGTGGTTCGCCGAGTGTAGGACCTGGCGGCCGGCAGGCGGTTCGGGGTGCATTTCCAGGGGTCCCAGAGGGGGTGTGGGAGCTGGAGCAGCTGTGAATGTGCAGAACCGGCCCTCGTCCGAGCGCCCTTCGTGGTTCCTGCTGAGAACATCGTGCAGCAGACCTGGCATCTAGGAGCCGCGTCTGACCGCGGGAAGGAGAAAAACGGCGCCTCCCTCCTCCTCACCAAGGGGCTCCATCCAGGGCAGGATGCAGGGCTCTGATGTTTTAAAATAAAGTTTTAAAATTGTTAGAATAGTGCCATGTTTCCAGCAAAGGCACTGCAGGAATTTCCCACGGACCCCGACCCGACGGCCCTGCTAGCATCGCGTGTCATTGCGGTACTTTTGTCCCAATCGGCAACCCAACACTGATGCGTCGTTACTAGCAGCAGTCCGCACTGTGCCATTTCTTTGGCCCCTGATGACTCTGGCTCGCACCTGCTGACCCTGACCCTGCTCACCTTTTAAATCGCAGCGGCAGGAAGAACCCAGCACAGAAAGCCGTGTGCTGTTGGACAGGACTCTGCCCTTCACCCTGCGCTTCATGCAGCCCGAGTGGCTTTTGTGAGTGGGGCTGTCAGACCCCACGAATGGAATCACCACGCTCCACCAGCTGTGCCCACATCTTCCAGAG
The DNA here is from genome assembly GCA_004363535.1 of Dasyprocta punctata. Lineage (NCBI taxonomy): Eukaryota > Metazoa > Chordata > Mammalia > Rodentia > Dasyproctidae > Dasyprocta > Dasyprocta punctata. The sequence goes on from RJWM01006773.1 coordinate 28,309, forward strand.
TCTGTGCTCCTCCTTCAGGGCGGTCACCTGATTCACGAGACCGAGATGGCGCTGGCGGGACAGGCGTGGACGTGTGCTGCCAACGGCCGAGTTTGCACACCTGTAGCCCGCATCCCCACCCCCAGCCCCCCTCTGCATAACCAGGACTTTCCCTCCAGTGTCCCGAGACCCGGAGCGGGCCTGGGGAGGCGACACGGTGACCTGGTGGCCTGGCCTGTGAGACCTGGGCAACTGTGTGTGTGTCTTTCCGTTGGACAAAAAAAAACTTAAAAGAGAAAAGAGCTTATAGAATAAAGATATAAAGACAGAAACCATTCTTGTACAGTTGCACAATGTATTGGTAGTGCTTTAAACTAACAATACATTGTATTTTTTTTACAAGAGAGATATGAAGTTTAATAATATTAAAAATTTCACAAAATGACAACATGGTGGGTAAATTAAGGCTGATTGGGTATGGAGGAAAGAGAAGCGCTCCATGTCAGCTGGCTGTGCCTGGGTGTGCAGTCGTGCACAGCAGCGCCTGGGCCTCCACACTCGCCCTCACACGCGCGTGTGCACACACACACACACTCGCACATGCCAGCACCTCGCCGCGCAGGGTAGGGCCCGCAGACCCCTCCTGGAAGTGGCCCTCGCCAGGAGCCACCGTCTGCCCTTCACACCTTGCTCTTCCTGCCTTTCTCCACGTGGTGTCGCCGGGGCTGCGGGAGGGCGCTGTGCCAGGCGGGTGCAGCCGGGACGTCACCAAGCCACAGCCGCTCTCGGAGGCTCCCGCCAGGAAGCGCCTGGGCCCGAGCAGGGAGGAGGCTCCCGGAGCGAGGCCGGGTCCCGGGCTGCACTCAGCGGCCTTCTCTGCTGTGCTGTCCGTGGGACCGGGCGCTGGTGAGCAGCACGGAGCTCGGCTCTAATCTCGGGTCGGGGTCCTCTGCTCTCAGGCTCCTGGCCCCGGCTCTGGTGGCCCGCGGTGGCCCGGGCCGAGCTCCACAGCACATGGCCGTCCCCGCCCCTGCTGTGCCTGCTGCCGCCCTCCTTCTTCCCCACTTTCCCCGCGGGACAGTTAGCAGAAGCGCCTCATTTCACTGTGAAAATGCCCAGGGTTGGTTTGAAGGATCAGTGATGCATGTGTCGGTAACACCTGGCCACAGCCTGGGCACGGGTGTGCCGGGACACCTGGCCACGGCCCGGGCACGGGTGTGCCGGGACACCTGGCCACGGCCTGGGCTCAGGTGTGCCGGGGACACCTGGCCACGGCCTGGGCACGGGTGTGCCAGGACACCTCGCCACGGCCTGATCACCGGTGAGTGGACGGGTGAGGAGGGCCTGACCCAGGGTTGACCGCGGGGACCTTCTCTAGTGTATCTAAAAGGCAAGAGTGGCTCTTCCTTTGGTTACTAAGGATAACTGGGGTATCCTGGGGACCTCACTGCATCCGATGCTGCTCTGTGAATATCTATAAATAATCACCTAAATAAAAAAGGCCGAATATACAGGGTGAGTCTGGGTGCCGGCCAGTTGATGTCCCAGAGCGGGCGACAAGGCGTCTACCCAGGTGTGAGCCTGCGAGACCTCGTACTGGAGGCTGAGCCTGTAACTTCAGCCCAAACTGACTTTAATTTCAGCCTGAAATGATTGACTTTGAATAGCGCTTTGGGACTGACATAGGCCAGCTTTGATCAGCCGGCCCATCCGCTATGAAAAAGTGCCTCTGCTTCAGATGACGTCAGGAAAACCCGGCGAATGTTACATGGTGCTAAATTCAGCCAAATCTAGAAAAGGCATTATCAAGCAATCTTCAGCTCCCTAAATAATCTCTAAATATTTTCCAGTAATTCAGACATAGTATCCAAAATGCCTTTCTGCTCATTTTGGGCTTGGCTTCAAAGGTAAAAGCTAATTGGATCTACTGCAAAACCAGCAAGACTGCAGGGGTAGAAATAATCCATTTTAATTAGGAAACGCTCAGCACACATCTCTGGCGGGGGGCCATCCAAACTGCGGACCAGGAGTACTTGGAGGCGCTAATCACAGAGCTAGGGGCAGGGCTTCGACTGCAGGACTCGGATTTGCATGTCAAAGTGAAAATGTGTTTCCGAAGGATTTGAGCACAGCGGAGCAAGAGGCAGCACAGGCTGCCAGCTGCCAAAAGTGAGTTGATGGCGACCTGCCCAGGCACAAAAATGGGAAGTCGGTGAGTGGGTCAACGAGATCAGTAGATCAAAAAATCACAGTGCAAGTCAAGAACATGCATGACACGCTGGGAAAGGAACGCTTAGAACCCGCGCTTCCTCGCTGCAGTGAAGACGTACCCAGCGCCTCGGCTCAGAAGGACCTGCACCATCCATTGAGAAACAGACTTGTGCCAAATATGTGCATATTTTTGTTTTGTGGGTTTCTCTGAAACTAACAAATAACAACATTGGAATGCCTTGCTCTTCCTTAAGAAGTTTCTTACTGTTAACACTAAAATTAAATCCGATGGAGACAAAGCCACTCTTGAAACCGGCCTGCTTGTGCTCCGGCCTTATGTAGCAACCTTGATATGGGCATGATTTTGAAACATTTTAGGAAAAATTTTAGTTTCCTCTGAATTGTGCATGACTAAATGTATTACTTAATTTTTTCTTTCTCGAATCATGTTTTGCTGAAAGTTAGACAGTTTCTCTTGAAAATCAGACAGACATTTTGACAGATAGGTAATCATTGTCTGAGTGACAGGAATATGAGCTCATTGTAACAACGCACGCTCCCGGTGGGAGAGTTTTGGCAATTTCCGCTACATTTGATTATATTGCCTGGAATGTGACAGGCATTATTTTGGCATGCAAGTTGGCCGTATTTTTAAAATTATGTTTTTAAGTATTTTAAGCAATGAATTGCAGATCCAAACTAAATTAAATTTCAAATCCTCCTACTATTACTATTCCCGCTGTAAATAACTCATCAGATAAATCCAGAGAAGGCGAAGTGCTTTCAAGATGTGGCCAAACCTGTCAGGAATAGTAACGCTAGTCAGTGTCAGTTACAGAGCGCTTCTCCTTCTGGATCCTGCTCCAAAACTCGGGATAAAATTAATGTAAAATTCTCTTGAAGGAACGGAGAGTGGCTGAGGTGGGCAGGATTTCAGGGTCCAGGTTTTGGACAGAGGGAAGTTCGTGCAGTGTGCCTCTCTGCGTGATGCTTTTATTCTCCAGAGATCTCCTGGTGAGAGCCTGGGAAGCTGGCTGGGGACGGCTGCGTGGAGACGGGGAGCGGGAAGTGGCAGAAGCTGTGTCACCCAGAAGCACCCACAAGGGAGGGTACACTCGACCGCAGAAGCGTGGCCCCCGCAGGCTGGGCTTCGCCTTCGGACTGTTAACTTTCTCTGATTGTCTGTTCCTTTTCTATGGAGTTTTGGTCTCATCCGCTGCTCTAGTTTAGATGTGAAATGTCCACTAAATCCCACGTGTGGAGGGTGGGCCCCCAGACTGTAGCCGCTGGGAGGTGGCAGAGCCTTTTGGAGGTGTGGCCCCGCAGGAGGAGATGGGGTTGCTGGGGGCGTGCCTAGCGGGAGGAAGTGAGGGGTGGGGGAGCGTTTCCTTGAATAGAGACGCTGCTTCCCAAGTACCTGGAGGTGAGCCGCTGCCTCTGCCACATGCTCTGACCATGGTGGCTGGGCCTCTCCAGTCCCGAGCAGCCCCAGACCCAAACTCCTAAAACCACGGGCCAAGGCAGGCCTCCTCCCCTCATCAGCCGACTGCTCCTGGCGGCTCGCCACAGTGACAGGTAGCTGACCGACTGGTACATCTGCTTCTCTTGAAGACTATGCAGACTTGGCTCTTCTGCTGTAGCATCTGAAAATCTCTGCCTTTTAATTGAAGTTTCGTATCGTTTATACTTGAAGTAGCCATTGATAAGGTTATGTCTAAAGTAGTCATTTTATCACTTTTCTGTTCTTTCCACTTGTTTTTTGTCACTCTGTGTTTCTTCTCCTTTTTCTAACGCTTTCTCATTTGAAGTAAAAGCAATTGAATTCAACATAAAATAGGAATTCTATTTAAAAATAAACACTCAGTAGACCGCACTGTGCCCCTCAAGTTACAGTGAATTTGCCAAGGACGTTATTTTCTTCAGGAGAGAGCTGCACCAGCGAAGCGGGTGAGGCTCCCGGGGCCTTCTGCGCCTGGGCCTCCGTCTTCAGTGTGCGGATCTCCGTCCAGGGCCGGAGTGAGAGCTCCCCTCTAGGGAGCAGAAATGCCCGGGCTCTTCTGAGTATGCCGTACCCCTGGCCCTCTGGAATCGGGGTGGACATAGTGCTTGCTTCAGTCAGGAAACCTGAGCGAGATGTTGAGAATCGCTTACGCAGAAACACCAGGAGCAAGGATTAAACTGCGCGTTCGTCCTCAGGGTCACAGGACTGTGTAAAGCCGGAGTCTCTGTCAGCTGAGCACCCGACCGTGCTCGCAGCTCGGCGTGGGAAGAAGTGGGCTGTGTCCTGCTCGGTACTGCCGCAGAACTGGCCTCGTCCTCTCCGACACCCGCTAGGACGTCCAGTCAGACTGTGCGGACTTTAAGCTTCGTACACTCACCAGCACACTCACAGTGGCAGTTGTTTCCTAGCCATGGTTGTGTTATAGTTTTAATGTTCATATTATTTGTACCATAATGCCCAATTTTATTCAACATAGAATTAAATTTTTATCCTCAGGAATTATGTTAGTATGTGGAATCAAGCGCTTTTGGCATCATTAGGACTTCCCTGTTAGTCCTATTTTATCATTACAGCATCCTCTCTCAGAATTCAGTCTAAAGTTCCCTATGCTTGGAAGACCCTGCACCAGCCCATTAGGGAAGTCCTGAGATAGGCTGCTTACTATGTGTATTCTTTCTGTACCACCTACATTTCCTCAAGTACCAGAAACTTACTAAGAAGACATTTTATTTGTGAAAAAGGACAAATATCAGACTACTCATGGAAGAATAGAGTTGGAGTCCATCTCACCTACATTTTATAAATGATCTGTGTATGACAAGGTAGAAACTCAGCCTGTTCAAGCCACCAAGATCTGTTAATTAGATAATAAATTTCAAAATCAATGAAACTATGGTGCATGGGATTATAAAATTATACACTTTCTTCACTAATTAAACTTTCATTTACCTGACATAAACCCTCTGCCAGGCGCTGGGGAAACAGCTGCCAAGCAGGCAAAGCCCTCCGTGGTCTCAGCTGGCTTTCCAGCAGTGAGTCAGACAGCGACCGTGTCCCCGGCTCAATGCGCGGGCCCCAGGGCGCTCTGCACACGCACGTCTGTGTCCCCTCAGTCCCCACCGCACTCTGTGTGCACGGGTGTGTGTAAGTGTGAGTGTGAGTGTGTGTCTGCGTGGTGCTGGGCTTTTGCACTGAGCTGCACCCTGAACCCATTTTTATTTATTTTCATTATCAAACAGCTTCTCACTAAGTCCCTGAGGGCTCAACCTTGAGACCTCCTGCTTCGGCCTCCCCCCAGAGTGCTGGGGTTTCTGGTATGGCCACCACCCTGGCTCACACTCCACCGTCCCGAGCTTTGATCCTTCTAAATCCACCCATCCGCTTCCCCCGAAAGCCGCTCCCTCTGCTTCTACAGCTTCTACGGAGTGTGCGCTTCACATCACGCCCCAGCCCGTCACGGGGCCCCTTCCCTCCGCTCCTGGTCTCCCTCGTGGCCCTCCATGCGGCCTCCGGGACCCAGAGCCCAAATGCAGCTCTTCGGACCTCTCTGCAGCTCGCAGCTTCAGCTCCCTTCAGGCCGCAGGCGCGGGCACAGCTGCCAGAGCAGCCTGCAGACTCCCGGCCCAGCCCGAGCTGTGGAGGGGACACAGGCCCTCTGCTGCCACAAGCGCCCCCGCCTGCTGTCGGGAACACAGCGAACTGAGGGGAGGGCGCAGGGCTCACGGCGCGGCACTGAGGCGGCAACGGAAACCAGAAGAGAGTTGGGTAAAGATGCAAAAAGCCAGCACGTCCTACACAGCATGGTGCTCTGGCAGCGGAAGTGAAAAGATGCCCTTCAGGGAGAAAGGAAACAAAACAAAGCAAATCCTCGCTATCATCTGGGCTTTCTATAACCCGTGGAAAGCCTAAGTCTGTCAGAGCCGGGTGGTTCTCACCCTTGCCCTTCAGGGAAAATGCAAACCAGAAGCCAGGATCCTTGCCGTGAGCAGAAGAGGCTGATGGGAGGGGCTCACCCGTCTGCCCCAACCCCGGTCAGAGGCTGGGTGTGCAGAGGAAGCCCAGCCCCGGGGGACTGGAGCAGAGCAGGTGGCGGCTGCCTGCAGCCTCGGCCTGGGTCAGGGGCTGGAGGCTTCCACGCGGGCTGCTCAGGGCCCCGACCCTAGGGCCCCGTCCCTGCTCGGCCTGCTCCACTGGCCAGGCCGAGTCTTCCCTGGGATCCCCCTTGGGCTCCACCCCTCACCTGCCCTGAGCCCTGGCAGAAGCGGGTTGCAGTGCGTCCTCCTCGCCACCCCACGCTGAGCAACACCCGGGCTCCGCGCCCACTGCTGGTCTCTGTTCCCCTACAGGGAAGAGCGTCGCGGAGGGGCAGTGGCTAGGGCGGTGAGCTCGGGAATTACGTGGCCAGGAGGGCAGAGCTGCGGGCCCCTGAGAGGGTGTAACGAGTCACTCAGTGCCTCCTAAACACACAGGCGGGTCCGGAAATGGCCCCTGTGAAAATGAGCCCAACCAGGCAAACAGAGCAGGGTCCTGGAGGGAGCCGTGCTTGAGAGGCAGCGGAGTGGGCGTCCTGCAGCCACCGCCTCCACGGACACGGAAGTCACAACGTCTGCAGATGCCCCCTGCGGACCGCGGGCACGGTGACCTGCCGCCCGCCGTGTGCGAGGACGGAGGCAGGGAGGGCCCCGGCTCTCTGGAAACTTCATGAAGTGGTGTCAGCAGCCTGGAGCGGCCGCTCCTTTCCTGAGGACAGGCCGTAGGACGGCCGCCCTGAGCTGCTCACCGCAGCCCCGAGGGAACCCTGTGTCGGCGACCAGGTCGCAGTTTCCCACTCTGTCACTCCTCCCGCCATGTCCTGCTCTTGCTCCGTTCCCGGCAGTGCCCACCCTGATGGGAAGACTTTCAGGGCCAGCCTGGGCTAGGGGTTTGCTTTTGTTTCTCATGTGTCGCATCCCTGTACCCGGCAGAGCTGCCCGTGCATCTGGACCCTTAGCGTCGAGCTCGCCATCAGCCCCGCCTGAGAAAGGGCCACTCCTGAGCTGGCAGCGACCTGAAAGGAGCTCCGCCCGCTCCTCCCGCACGGCCTTGGTGGTGCGCTGTGGGCTCCAGCACGGACGGGGTCCCCGGGAGACCGCTCAGCCCTCCCGGCGTCAGCCCAAGCAGCTCCAGACAGGAGCGAGTCGACAGCCTGGTGCCATCTTCACGGGACAGAGGGCTGCTGTGTCCTGCAGCCACCGCGCCCTCACCCCGGAGCGAAAGCCCGCCCTTCAGAGAGGGGGAGTGGAAGCAGACCCTGCAGCCAGACCCCGGGGCCTGCTACGTGGCAGCCACAGCGGGCCTGCGGACCACCCGGGGACCGGCTGCAGATCACGCCGACTGGTTTCCGTGTGTGTGAGGAAGCAGCGGCGGGGACCCATCTTGTCTGAACACACGGGCTGTGTGAGGAACAGCAGGCCCGTGGCCCCTGTGAAACGGGGTGCACTGCAAGCCGTGCACCCCTGGCAGGAGCTGGAGAAGCTCACTCAGGGGGAGGGACCATTTAGTGACAACGACCAGCCCTGATAGCAGCAGCTTAGCTTCCGGCGAGACCCAGTGTGGACTTCCTTTCAGCCCTTAAGCCCCGCCCTCTGAAGACCAGAAGGAAACCTGTGCGGGGCCGTGGAGGAGCTGAGGTCGGGTTTAGCAACTTCCGTCCATCAAGCAAACGCAGCACGCTGCGGGGCTTCCGGAGGACCTCGTGTGCAAAGAGCTGGAAGAATTTCAAAAGTAGACAATGTGCTTCCTCTAATCAGACCTCTGGAAGGTGTTCAGGGGCTCTGTCTTTAAAGTTCTCACAAAAGACCGGATTCTGAGATGTGGCATTGATCTGCAGTATCCACACAATGCACTTTGTTCTCCACGTCTGGCAGAGTTTTAGAATTTCTTCCTCCAAGCAGATTCAACTAAAAACAACCACGAGAATCTTTTTTTTCTTAATCACAGAACGTAGGCCTATTGTGTAACTGACTCAAGACACATGCGAAAGCCCGCTGGTTTGTGCCTGGGAGAGTCTTCCCTGCCCGACACGTGTCCCTTGGCAAAGGACGCAGGTGATGGTGCAGGGCAGGAGCGAGGTGGGACTCCAGCGGCACAGCTGGGATCTGGCTTTGGGAGATGCTGCAGAGAAGATGTTTTGCTTTGTGAGTTTTTCCCCCCCTGGACACACGCAGGCACACGTGTATCCCGTGAATGTGTTCACACCCGTTTGGAACACTCGTTCTTAGAGTCTGAGACATCCGAGCCATCACTTGGCTTAGACGTCCTCTAGTGACTGCGCCCCAGCCCCAGGAGCAGGCCCTGTGGCGGTGACCCGTGGCCCTGTGCTGAGGACGTCGGTCCTTGCGCTGGAGACATGTGGCCCTGCGCTCTATCCCCGTCACAGTGTCCCTGAAACAAGCCGGAAAACCGCAGCAGATTCAGTCAGGTCTTCGCGGGCGCCTGTCTGTCCCATCGGACGGTGTCCCCCAGCTCCTGCACGCTAGTCCCGGGGTTTTCACCGCTCACCTGTGTCCTCACGCCTGTGAGCCGGCTGACCACCGCGCTGCACCTCACACAGCGCACACTGCTCCGTCATAGCAGGACTAAACGCAGGGAAATCAGCACAGGGAAGCCAGCAGCGGGGGATTCCAGCACTTTACTGACCAGCACCCTGACAAGGCACGCATCTTCCGGCCCCAGCAGGCAGTGCTTCCGTGTTCGCTATGTACGCGCCGCAGCCGGTCATATACTAATTCAGACCCCTTCATTCCAAGCCTGAAGTCCTCCAGCACAGCCTTTTAGAGAAAGCTGCATTTCATTAGCATCCTCTCACTGTGCTTCTTTCAGATCTACAGAGTGCAAATGACTTCCAAGAGCTTGCCCCGTCCCCAGACTCACAGGGGTCCCCAGCGGAGGACAGGAACCCCAAGCTCCCTGGTCTGCTGAGCAACAGAACCAAGGCAGAGTCACTAAACACAGGTAACCCCCACCCCGTCCCATCTGTAAGCAAATCAGGGGCAGGAATCTGGCTGGGACCACAGGAGGAGCGGGGCCCAAGCTGGGCTGGCCGCTCCTGTGACGGGGGCATTTCCAGTCTGTTAATGTGTGATCACGAGACTACTCTAGCTCAGTCACTGAAACCCAGGCAGCATGAGCAACTCAAATAAAACTGAGTCAGAATGCTTTGAGCCATTCGACTTAAACAGTAAGTGGATTTATTACGCCACAGGACCAGGAAGCCGGGTGCCGAGGCCTGGCCGAGCCTGCCGTCTTCTGTTTAGCATTTGGTTGGCTTTCACCCCAGTCGTGTCCTCTTGCAGCTGCCAGAGCTGGGCAATCTCGGACCCCGGCTTTAAGCAGTAACACCTGGAGCTCCCGGGAGACGAGCTGCTCTCTACCGCTCTCCACCGTGAAGGTGACCTCTGGAGAGGTCGCACCGCACTGCCGCAGGGAGCAGCTCCGTCAGACCCCAGCCCTTCCTGTTTCCTTATTGCTTTGTTTTAAGAGGTTCTGGGACATTCTGAATTCCAGACTTCACTGGTCATGCAGAGAACTCGTCCCACCCAGTGGCTGACTTCTCTTTGTCTGGTTTCAGAGAGGCAAATGTTTTTTGATTTAGAGATGCCCAGTTTGTTTTGCTTTTCCTTTGTGGATCATGCCTTATTTTTGTGACTTCTCAAAAGTCATCACTAAATCCAAGGCCACCTGGATTTTGTCACGCGTTGCCTGTTTGCTTTATCCTTTCGGCTTTTACGATGAGCACTGCTGCGGTCAGCACCCTGCACAAGTCTCTGCTGTGGCAACGGAATCACTGTCGCTGGTTTCAGCTGCTGATTCCCTGGCTTCTTCCAACATTGGCATCGTCAGATTCATTAATTGGGGTCCCCTAGAGAAAAGGAAAAAATGGGCTATCTGTGTAGAAGCTCAGGGCTGATGAGACACAGTCCCACCTCCCGGAGCTTGCTGGGTAGCTGAGGAGACTGGAGGGTGGAGGCATAAGTATGATACAATCCGTGTTAACAGTTATAACACACTGAAGTTGTATCACACAGATATTGCTGTAGAACAGAAGAACTTTGGAAGAAAAAATCATGAACTACCACTTTTTAGCTATCTACTTTAATAAAACATTGTACCTTTGTTTTTTCTCTGAGAAATTAAAATAATACTATCATGCACTTTTAAGAAAAAGAGTGTTTACAAGTGTAGATAAAAGAGAAATAATCCCAGAGGTCAGTTGTGTCTGCAAAGCATGAACCCAGACACTAGGAAGTATGTGACCGGTTGAGGAAGGACTCAGATCAGTCTTCAAGAATTGGAAGTGGGAAGGAGAAGCAGGAGCCCTGACGCTGGCCCAGGCCTGGCTGCACGTCCTCTCCTGGAAAGCTCACAAGACAGAAGTGTGAGTCTAAAACGCCAGCTTTCACCTTGGCTTTCACCAGAAGGTGGCCGGAACCCCATGGGTGTAGACGAGTCACCCAGAAGCCCTCCACGTCAGGTAACACGGCGTCAGAGCGCGAGAGCCAGGGTGGCCCGCCACGTCCACAGTCTGCATGGCGGCAGCTGCTCAGGCTGCCTGGACGCACGGCCTGCGCAGGCGGGAGAGGTCACGTCGGCTGCACGGGTCTACAGGGAAGGAGCTGCCTCACTCCTTCAGTGGCTACTGACCAGTCCTGGCCGCCAGAGCCCCACAGCGAGTCGGGCTGGCAGGAGCTGCAGCGGCTGCTGGTTCTGCCTGCTCCGAACCCTGTTCCGCTCAGCCTGCCCTCGCTGCAGACAGAGGGTGGACATCCCACGGGGAGGGACGGAGGCTTTGGTCCTCGAGGTCAGGGAGTGACAGCAGCCATGGGCCTACCCTGTGCGAGATCCGCACCCCCATGGGGCTGTCCTGCAGGAGATCTTGCTGCAGCAGAGGCCTGCAGGCAGCTTGGCACCCTCGCAAGGGCGGCACACATTTAAGCAGATGAGTGACGTCATCTTCTCAAAGAGCAGAAATGCTGGCAAGGAGGACTGTAAGGAAAGAACCAGAGGCGCTTGCCTCTCTAATAGAGCCTTAATTTTATGACAATTCGAATCCCAGGGAACACATCTCCAGAAAAGTTGCTGAAATGGATCGAATGGTGGTCCCTGCGGAGACCTCGCCAACCGCAAGGACCTTGTTTGGAAATGAGGGTTTGCAACTGCAGTCATCTCGGACCATCCAGGTGGGCTGGGATCCAGGGACAGGCGTCCTCACGAGAGACATGACGGGGAAAGGCTCAGGGGACACCGAGGAAAAGCTGTGTGTCGGTGAGCACCAGGTGGGCATCATGCACCCAAACCCCGCAGCCGGGCCCCCAGATTCCCAGTGGGCAGGCAAGGACCTGCTCCCGGGACCCATCCAGGGAGCTTCAAGAAAACCGTGGTTTGGGCTTCCGCCTCTAAAATGAGGAGAAAATAAATTTCCCTTAATTAAACCACAAAGCTTACAATTTTCTTACAGTAATAGCTGTATGAAAGTAAAGCAAATCCTATTTAAAAAATAGTTCATTGAATCATTCCAAAACTGAACCTTATGAGGTATAAACCTAGAGCCAGTTTTTGAAATGTATTAATTCTTGCTCTAACATTAAAAGAATAGTAAACAAAATGCTTGACATTTATCCAGAAATATTTTCTTTGAAGCTAAATCAGATTTGGGGAAAGCCCTGGCTAGGTTTCACAGACTCTGAGTCCTTTTCTTAAGTCGAGAGCAATGCCGTGTGTGACTGCCACTGGAGGCTGCAGAGAAGAAGAAGTTAAAAGTGATTCTTTATCTTCAAATGACTTTCGGGCTTTGTGGGTAGAGAGCGAGCGCAATGCTCCCACCCACGTGAGGACCCTGACAGACACAGTTCGGGCGCTGGAAAGGACTTCATTGTCTGGTTCTATATGCTTACATTTCAGGCCAAGATAAAACATGCAGGAAGGGGGAAATTGCTATTATCCTTCAGGAAACAGAGGATGCAGTCTCCTCCATATGCTAAGTTGGGTTCTTCATATCTTTACTGGTTTCTGAGGCTCGTGGCAATGAGAGAGCAGAAACGGCAAAGGGCCCGAAGGGGAGAGCCCTCTGTGCGGTGGTCGGGAGACCACACAGGTGCATTTACCGTGAGTCCAGCAGTGCCCCTGCGTGGGGCGTCAGTGTTATCTGTGAACTCTCAGCACGCGAAGGCCTAAGGGGTCCGAGATTTTCCCCAAAGCCCCCGGGTGGCTCAGGCAGCAAACCTCTGCCTCCCAGGGTGTCTGCATCTGCGCCCCACGTGCTGGGCGCTACTCACCCACCTGGCTTAAGTCTTCCTGGCCCGGCTCCCCCTCGCTGTGAGCGGGAAGCTGGCGGGCCCCAGAGCAGCCCCGCTGGCGCCGTGCTCACCACACTCTCTGCTTCAGGAAGAGAGACGGAGCGCAGGAAGCGCCAGGCACCCGCCCGTCGCCCGTCGGGCCTCTTCCCCTCTCTGAGCTCAGCGCGGGCCGCAGAGCCACACGTGCAGTGGAGGACACGCACCAGGACGCCGCCAGCGTCCTCTCACGGAGGAGGACAAGGACAGGGAGAGGACTCCGGGGCGGGGGTGTCCACACGAGCGCAGGCAGACGTGCGTGCCTCCCTAGCAAGGCTCCACACCAGGCACCTGACGAGGGGCCCTGACGCCAGTGTCGCCCGCTGGGTACCAAGTGTGGCCACCGGGCACTGCAGGCGCTTGTGCGAACGCCCTTCCGCGTATGCCCACGCAGGGCCAAGTCCCTGTGTCCTCAGCTTCGCACCGTCACGCACCCGACCGGCTCCCACTGCCACTGCGGCCTCTCTGTGACTGAGGACTCTCCCTGGCAGCTGGGGTTTCTCCACCGGCACCAAGAATCAACATTTCCCTGCACCCCAGGCAGGCCTGGCGCAGAGACCGGCAGACCCTGAGCACGAACGCCCCTCCCAGCACAGCCCCAGCTGCCCACAACCTGCAGGGCCGAGCCCAACACCAGGAGCATTATCACTGTTCTCAGTGCGCACTCCACTCCCCGCCCTCTTCACCGCTTCCAGGTCATCTCCAAACAAACATGCTTGCACCTCAAGGTCGGCTTCTGGGGAACCAACCTGAAATCCTGGGTTGGTGCATTCTTTGTGAACAAGTCTCCCTGCCCAGGGGGCTGCCGGCTCTCCACCCCCAAAGGCCTGCTCTGTCGGAGGGCAAGCTGACCCCCAGGAAGGGTCAGCCCGGGAAGTTACAGGGTCCAAGCACGTATCTTGTTTCTTGGTTTTTGTTTGTTGACAGAGAAATACTTTGAGGTTTTCCATTTTAATACAGAAGGATGGAACGCCAGGCTGCCAGTTGAGATTCTGTACAGGATGAGGAGCCAACTCACACCTCACCTCCTCCCCACAATGCCCAGGGGTCCCAGCCTGACCCCCGCAGCAGCAGTGGTCTGGCAGAGCCCCGTGGAGAACATAGGCTTTCACCACTACCTCAAGGGCAGTAAGGAGACACCCTCTCCTGCAGTGAACCTGTGTCGGCGAAGCCCGGCCAAAGCAGGCTCCAGACGAGATCCTCAGTCGTGCAATACTCGAAATGCTCAGGTTTAAGTGAAAAAAAAAAAATCTCTTGCCATACGAAACATTGGAAAGATTTTAAATTACACAAAAATAGATGTCAGACACCAGCACCAGGATAATACCAGTGCTAGGTTTAATGACAAGGACTAAAGGAAACCATCAAAAAAATGCTTCAGCAACCATTATAAATGATTTAGAACACACTGCAAAAATAGAACATCTCAGAAAAGAAATAAAAAATATGAACAAGAACAAGTAAAACATTTAGAACTAAGTCAGGCATGGTGGCACATGCCTATAATCCCGGAACTTTGGGAGGTAGGAGGATGACAAGTTTGAACCTGGTCTGGGCAATTCAGCAAAACTGTGTCTCAAGATAAAAATGTTGAAAAGTGTTGGGGATGTAGATCAGTGTTGATGCCCTGGGTTCGGTCCTCTGTCACTGAAAAGAATGGGAAGGGAAAGAAGGGAAGGGAAGGGGAAGGAGGGGAGGGGAAGGGAAGGGAGGGGAAGGGAAGGGAGGGGAGGGAAGGGGAAGGGAAGGGAAATAGAAAAGAAAGAAAATGAGTTTAGAACTACAAAATACTCCACCAAAAATAAAAGTTTGATGATAGAATCAATGGCAGAATGGAGAGAAGAAATAAGAGAACTTGGAGAAGAAATAAGTGAACTTGAGAATAGAACAATATAAATTACCAAATCTAAAAATGAAGAAAAAAGAAGCTGTAGAAAGAAGACTAAGAGAATAAAGGAAGGAGAAGAGAAGAAAAAGAAATAAGAGAGTCCCCCCAGGGACACATGAGGTTATAACAAAAGATCTAACATTTGTGTCAGAATCCCACCAGGAGAAAAGAAAGAAAACAGGGATAAAAAAGTTCAAAAAATGACTTAAATTAGCAAAGACTCACATACTTAAAGATAAAGAGAAAAGCAACCACCTGGAACACAAAGGTATCCATGCTAAGATTTATGATGACAAATTTCTGAAAATGCATAACAAGCAATCTTAATAGCATGCAGAAAGAAATGGCATATCATGCACTTAAAGAAATAATTCAGATGACACAGAATGTCTGATAAGAATGCACGGAGGCCAGAAGGAAGTTGTACAAATTTCAAGTGCCACAGGGAAAGAACTCTTGACACAGAATTGCATGTTCATTGAAAATGTCCCTCAGGGATGAAGGGGAAATACAGGTGCCCTAATATGAGACAACACAGAGGTAGCCTGTCACCAGTGCATCTGCCCAGAGGGAGGTGACCAAAGGAGGTTTTCTAAAGAGAAAGGAAACTAGAAAAACCTTGAAACATCAGGGAAAAAGAGCAAAACTATGAGGAACTGCAATCGACTTTTCTTCTCCTCCTTGAGTTTTCTAAATTGTATTTGATAGCTGAAGCAAAATTATAATCTAATGTGATTATCAATGTATGCTGAGGGAATACTTCAGATAAATATAAAAATGGGAAAATACATGAATATAAAGAGATGTGAATTTTCTATGTTTTTTCCAATCTAGCAAAATACCAATCCTAACAGAAATTTTATTAAGTGTATATCTACAATGTAATACCTAAGCAACTGGCAAATAAACTAAAATCAAAATACACTCAAACACTATAAGTTGATAAAAATAAGTCTAAAAATTTAGTAGCTCACAAAAATATAGGCAACAGAAACCAAAAATTTAAAAAAGAATTAATAGGAAAAGTTATAAGTGGTAGACTTAAGAGTCTAAAGATCAATTATTTTATTAAACGTAAATGGTCTAAACGCACCAACAAAAAGACAAAGATCAAAAGAGTGGGTTAAAACTGTGCATGAGAAACTCAATGACACTCAGAACTTGATAGTAAAAGAATGAAAAATACCATGGTATGTAAACATCATTCCAAATAAAGACAGAATTATCACTGAATATTAGATGAAGTAGCTTTTAGAGAAACTATTTGTTATGGTTTATACATTGTGTCAGCTTGAGAAGTCTAGAAGCTTAATTAAGTAACTCAGCAGCTCTACATCCTGGGATGTAGAGCACAAGCAGTTACCTGGCCATTGTGTCAATTTGAGAAGGTCAGAAGTTTAGCTGAGAGACTCAGCAGGGAGCCAGGGGTCTTACTTGGTAAACATCCTCATCCTGTGCAAAGGGAGGCAAGGAGATTTGTGAAGCTATACCCACCCTGGAGGGAGGGGCTGTCCTGTGTACAATATAAGGGAGGAGAAGAGGCTTGCTCTTGCCCCTTTTACTCTGGCTGCTTTTGCTCTGGCTGCTGCCTTGAAGTGCTGCCCCAGTGCCATGCCACCCTGCCTTGGAATCAGCTGATTATGGACTGAAACCTCCAAAAACTGTAAGCTAAATAAACCTTTCCTTCCCTAATTTTGGGTGTCAAGCGTTTTGACTCAGCAATGAGGGAAAAGTAACCTCCACAGTATTTTATCAGAAATAGAGGACATCACATAATTAAAAGATAAATCCATCAAGAAGGCCCAGAAATCCTAAATATGTCTGAACTAAGCAACAAAGCTAAAAAATATATGTTTAATTGAAAAAAGATACAGACAAATATAACATTATAGTTTGAAACTTCTCAGAATTCTACTATTCCATCAACTAACAGAACATAAGTTATGGTTATAGACCATGTCAACTAACAATAGTAAAAAATATATTTTTCGAGCATCCAAAGAACAGACACTGAGATAACAATAATTTGGGTCATAAAATCAACCACAATGCATGAGAAACTCAAGCAAAATAGAAAATACATAAATAGGAACTATTGAGGTTTATTTTTCAAATGCATGGGGGAACAAGAGATGGCAAAGGAAAGAGGATAGAAAAAAGAATTGAAGAGGGGAAATGAGAAAAATGAGATTCTGCAAATGAAAAGGGGACCAAGAGTTGAAAGGGGCAGGAAGAAAGAGGAGGGATAGGAGATAAAAAAAGGAGAAAAACAATTAAGATATATTATGTGCCCGTGCCAGCTCTCCATGATAAAAGTAATCATTATGTGCTTCAAACATGTACCAATAAAAAAAATCAATCACAATAAATTTGAAAGAGCTGAAATCATGAAAATCATGTTCTCTGACTACAGGGGAATGGATAACAGAAAGCAATAATTTCTTTAAAATTCCATGTGTTAGAGAAAAGATTTTAAGGGAAATGAGAACTAGACTCAGTGATTGTACCAGTTGATATTCCCACCTGCTATGTAGAAGTGTTCCTTTTTCCCACATTCTTGCCAGGATTTGTTGTTTTTTGAGTCCCTGGTGATAGCCATTCTGCCTGGAGTGAGGTGGAATTTCTGTACTGTTTTGATTTGCACATCCCTGAAGGTGGAGACGCTGAACATTTGTTTAATACAGCACTGGGGTCACTCCTACCCCGAGGGAAGGAAGCGGTCAAGGGACCTCCTCTTTTCTGCGGTGCTGCTTTGTAGCCAGCCGGAGAGCAATGACAGTGCTGTCACCCAGCACTGGGGAGGCTGTGCAGGGGATATTTTTCCTTCTTGTAAAATCCCCACGCCTTAAACGCATATCCTTTGTGTAGTTTATTTGGTCCACAATTCTCACTTTTATGCTCCTTGCTGGTGGACTCACTGTTTAAGTAGCGCCCCAGCTCTACCCCGAAGGGTGCCTGCTGTCCTGGAAACAAGGCTGGATCCTGCCTCAGGAGGAGACACAGGCTAGGGATGTGAGGTAGTGCGACTGAAAATGTGTTGAATGTTCACCTGTTAAAAAAATTCTTAAGGTGGGGCCGGGGATTTAGCTCAGCGGCACAAGCACGAGGTCATGTGTTCAATCCCCGGTACCCACCCCAAAAAAGTTGTTAAGGTAAAAGACATCTTGCCTGTGAGCACCCTAAAACATTCCCCCTTGCTTGAAACACACTCATCCCAGCAGTCGTGCCACTTTCCCAAGCAACTCTGGAAGTCCTCTTTCGTGAGAGTCTTTTTTTTCTGGGATCGAACCCACGACCTTGCGCTTGCCAGGCAGGCACTCATGCCGCTGAGCTACATCCCCAGCCCCCTTGTGAGAGTCTTAACTGTCGCTGCTGCCTCAGTGTCCTGAATCAGTTCAAAACGCTTCCCTTCCCTGGTCATTCTGACTTGGGGAAGAACCAGAAGTCTATGGTGAATAAGGTGGGTGAGGATGCACTGTGTCTTAGCCACTTTCGGTTTCCTGAGACGCAGCATCTGACGCCCGACTGGCTGCGCTCTCGGCTTCACAGCAGGCAGGGCGCGGTGGAAGAGCTGAGGGGAGAGCTGCTCACATCTCGGCTCCCGGGAAGCAGAGATCGCCAGGGAGCCGCTCCAGGTCACGCCCCTGGTGACCACCTCTCCTGACCAGGCCTCCTCCTGACAGCAGGACGGTTATGTTGTCCCGTGACTCAGTCACCTCCCGGAAGTCCCGCCTGTGAGTGCGTGAGGACTGTGGGAGACTTCTCGGTCCACACCACAGCAGTCAGATCTGTGTCTAGGACTTTCCCCATCACCGCGACACAACACTGGACACATGCAACCTAACGGAGAGGGTTTTATTTGGGCTCATGGTTGCAGTCTGTGTCAGCAGGCTCCAGGGTGAAAGTGGCTGAGGGACACAGCAAGGAAAGGTGCTCATGTCATGGTGTCAGAGACCCAGGGTGAAGGGCGGAGCCGGGAGGGAGAGCTGCCCTTCCAGGTCAGACCCCCAGTGACCTGCCTTTAAGCCAGCCGTGCCTCCTAACAGCAAGATAGCTATAGCACTCCATGGCCTAGACCACTCCAAAAGCCAGGTGTATGAACATACCAGGCGCGTGGGGTCTGTTACGGTTTGTGTCTGGGTGGCCCCCCAAGCCTCATGCAGTCATGGAGGCAGCTGAGTCTGGCATTTGTCACTGTCTCGTTGTCTAGCACTGGGACTGGTGGTGTGAGTGCCGCACCTGTCCAGAGGCAGTGCCCGCATATGACATAGGGGAGAGAAGGAGGTGTGCTTTTGTCTTTTTTTGCCCTTTCATTCTTGTCGCTTGGGGCCACCATGGATAGCCGCCCCTCAGCCATGCCACCCTGCCTCGGAGCCAGCTGAGTATGAACTGAAACCTCCAAAAACTGTAAGCTAGATAAACCTTTCCTTCCTTCACTTTGGGCATCAGGTATTTTGTCTCAACAATGAGGGAAAAGAAACCAAGACAGGGTACATCTAGATATAAACGATAACACTCCACCCCTGCCCTCCAAAAGACTCATGCACATCTCTTTATGTAAGATGCATCTGGTCCATCTCTGAGAGCTGCCAAAGTCTTCACAGCTCCAGCATTACTGAAAGATCCAACTCCAAAGTCTCTTCTGAGACTCTGGGAAACTCTTAGCCCCGATAAAAATAAAAAAGAAAATTAAACACTGCTGACAGACAATGGCATGGGGTAAACATTTCCATTCCAAGGTGGAAGAATAGGAGAATGGAGAGAAGCTGGACCAAGGCCAGACCAAATCCAAGCAGGGCCAAGATTAAATCCTCTGGCCCCATGTCCAGCACCTGTGGGCGAGCTGTGGTGAGGCGTGAGCCGGAGGCTCGGGCAGCCCTGCCCCGTGGCAGTGCCGCGCCTTCTCTCGAGGTTGCTCTGCAGTCCGCCACCCGCGGCTCCCTCAGCATGGACCCCTGCTCCCTGCAGATCTGATTTCCTGGGGTCTGCGCTGCACCATTTTGCTTTTATTCTCACAGCACCACCACTGACAATTTGGAACAAGTGTCTAATTAAAAAATAAAAATAAAAACAGTGAACTTGGGTACCTTAAGGAGTCGCCACTATGACTCCTTCCAATATGGAAGGAGATTGCATATTTATAGGAAATGGGAAAAAATAAAGCAAAGGCTAAAAATGAAATTTTTTGCATATTAGTAATTATTCTTTAACTTTTTTAGTTCAGTTGTTCTAACATCTATATCATATCTGGGTCTGGTTCTGATGATTCGCATTGCGTTGTTTTTGTCCTCTTTGTTGGTACACACATGTACAGAGTTTGCACGTGGGCACAACACATTTCAATTCTGTTTTGTCTCCTTCCCTTCTCATCCCTTGTTATTCCATCTCTTTATTTCCCTTCCCATTTGAAAATGTTTCCATTTTTCTTCAATTCTCTCTTTTAAAAATTGCTTTTCCTTCTTTCTCTTTAC
This sequence comes from Dasyprocta punctata, assembly GCA_004363535.1. Lineage (NCBI taxonomy): Eukaryota > Metazoa > Chordata > Mammalia > Rodentia > Dasyproctidae > Dasyprocta > Dasyprocta punctata. The sequence continues at coordinate 48,229 of RJWM01006773.1, forward strand.
CCTCTTTCTATGTCTATTCCCCTTCCCATTTGGAGTAGATATCCCTGCTTCCCATTAGCTCTCCCTTACTCTGGTCTTTATTCACACTTCGGGTTTCTCATATAAGAGAAGCCGTGTGATATTTGAACCTGTGTATCTGAGTTACTTCACTTAACATGGTCTCAGATGCATTCATTCACCTACAAATGCTCAAGTTTATCATTTTTTAAGGCACAGTAGTGCTGCATTGTGTGCAAACACCATATTTCCTTTATCCATTCATCTGTTGATGGTTATGCACTCTGTTTTCAGGATTTAGCTATCATACATTGTGCTGCTGTAAACACAAGTATGCATATATCATGTGATAAAATGACTTTAACTCTTTCAGGAGGATTCCTAGAAAGGGAATAGCTGGATGAAATGGAATCTCTAGTTTTAGTTTTCCGAGTTCTCTCCATCCTGGTTTCCACAGTAGTTATTCTAGTTTACATTCCCAACAGCAAGGCAGGAGATGGTCACCCCCAACCCTGTCTCCCAGCATTTGATTTCTAGAAGAAAACCTTTCTGGAGTAAGATGCAATCTCGGTGTTAGTCTAACTTCACATTTCTCTAAAGGTCAGAGACATTGAGCATTTTTTAGCGAATTTATTGGCTATTTGTACTTCAGAGAAGAAGTACTCAGTGTCCTTCACTTCGGGAGCCCAAAAATGAAATCTGAACTCGTGGATGAAGACTGCAACAGTGCCCTCGTGCCGGCCGCTGTCACGGCCCTGAGACGTCAGCTGGAGGGGGAGACAGGCTCCCAGCCCTCCGCACCCAGAGGTCTCGGCCCACGGCTCCCTGGCCCTGTGGTGAGGCCACACCTGGCGAGGCTCCCGGCCACAGTGCTCCCCTCCGGCTGGCTGAGGACGCGGACTGAATCTCTGCATCCCGGCTGGCAAGCCCGGACCTCGCCGACTCACGGCACCGCCAGCGCCGAGCCCTGGTCAGCACCATGGCTGGAGAGTCTGCCGCTTCTGGACTCCGGGGCCAAGCCCTGAGGTCCGGGCGGCTCTCAGGTTTTCTTCCGGGTTCTGGTGAGGTCCACTGTGCTAAGGAGCATGGGAGGCGAGAGAGTGCCGGGCTCCCCAGGACGGCACCCACGCCCAGCGCCAGGGGCTGGTGCAGGCTGCCAGGGGAGGAGGCTGGAGCACCCGAGGACACTTCCTGCTCGGGGCATGGGAGGCCAGAACCTGCACTGGGCACCGGAGGAAAAGCCGTCGGCCTCCAAGGAGAGGGTGGGGAGGAGGACGGAGCAAATATTTACCAAGCACAGAGCAGCACAGGTGACACCCTGGGCGCTATTGATTCAGGCAGGGAAAGAGACGCCGAGAACGTGCATGAGTGTACTTTGAAAACTTGCGCTTCCGTGTGTGCTTAGGAAACGACTGAGGCTGCTCTGAGATGTGCCCACCCCGCCCAGCATCCACGGGCTGGCCCACCTGGCCGTGCTTGGAGGGCGGAGGGAGGGAAGGGACCTAAAGGAATGACAGTGTGGGATGTCCACGCACCAAGTCCCCAGGAGGAAGTGATTGTCATGCACCGTGAGCTCGGACTCATAAAAGTAACAAATGAAAGTAAAGCAGCACCCTGCCTGCTCTTCTGGGCAGCCGTGTTCTCACCTGACGCACTGCACACTTCACCCACTCGTGCGCTCCTCGCCTGCGCCCTGATCCCGCCTGGAGAAGCAGCCCCCGGAGGCCTGGTTCCTCTGACCACTGTCCTGGGACACTGGAGACCTGCACTGGAGTCTGCCCAGCGCAGTCACACTGCTGGTCCCTGCCGTCGCAGAGAGAGGCGCCCTGCGGTCCTTTCTCCAAGTGAGTGAGCGGGAGAGCTGGGGCCGCGGGCACGGCCTGGGGCTGGGAGCGGGAGCGCCTGGCCACGGGGTGGTTGCCCATCCTGCGTCACCTGCCCTCCCTGAGCAGGACGGCCTTGCAGCTCGGGGTCCCCACTCCACTCCACGGGACACTGTCGTGGGAGAGGGGCTCGGCTGTCCAGGGTCGGGGGCCGAGGCGCCTCATCTCAGCCCGCGGCTCCTTCTCCCCACCCTGAGCCCGGGGGAACCCCAAAGTTGTGTTTGTGTGGCCTGCAGCTCGGTATTCACCGCATGGGAAGTCAAAATGCAGACATTTGCAAGGCATTTAACTCAAAATTAAGAAGCTATCGCACAGTAACCTAAATTATGTATTTTCATGTAAATGTAATTGTATTTTTTAAAAAATCTAGAGAGACAAAGCACACTGCTTCCCATTTTTGAAGTCATTTTAAAGTCTAGTTCAACAGACAGAGATTCTGAGAGCCGAAATATGAGATGTCTCGGGGCCTGGGGAAATGAGCAGAATGACACCCAGCGCCCTGTGTCACAGACCTGGGGACCCTGGAGACACACAGGGCACCCAGCCCCACACACTGGTGCTTCAGTGGGTCCGTCAGCTGCAGTAGGACAGTCATGGTAAAGTGGGACAATTACAACAGCATGGTGTGATTTAAGTGAGGATTTGTGAATTTTTTATTTCTAGAATCTTCCAAGTATTTTTGGGCCCGAGGTCCTGCTGGCGATAACTGAATTGAGCAGCATGGAAAAATGCAGGGCAGTGGGGGTGCCGTGTAGGACCGTAAGGCTCGTGACTGCGGGCGCCCCTTCCGGGGTTCCAGGACGGCCCCTCGCCCCCCTGGGACGGCCGCCTTGCCCTCCCCAGTAGCCTGTGTCCGCAGGCCACGCGCCACCCCGGAGCCGTGCCTCCAGCAGAGCTTCCAGGCGGACGTTACTGAGTTTAAAAAGTTAAACTATGAAAGTGTGTTTTTCCTTTCATGACTTCTCAGGCACTATATAAATAAGGGGAATCCTTTACAATCCACATCAACTGACGGAAAAAAAGACAAAACTTGCAAAGCATTCACCTTTCCAGGGTAAATCACCTTCATGTCTTACCAGTACAGCTACTGTAAGGCACAAGTTACTCAAAACAATTTTAAAAGATTTGTATCTTGCATATAATACAGTTTTGTTTTGTTTCATTTTTTTTCCTTTTGTTTATCTTTGAATTAAGACGTGCAGGCTACCTAGGTTGTGCTATTTACTGTGTGACAATCAATCTTCATGTGAGAATCCTCATGGGAAACACACATTGATTTTAAACTGTGTTACAAGAGACACAGAAATATGTTGGGGAAATGAGTTGAGCTGAACAAGAGAAATAGCAGACAACTTAGCACTTCTTTTCTAAAACAGTATGCAGTGTTTAAAAAAAAATCATCCACATTTTCCACCTTCCACTCATGCTCTCGACACCTTTAAATCCCTGCCATTATTATCCACGGGGTCTAGAACTACAGCTGCCAGATTCAGACTTCTGAAATAGAAAGGTGTTTTCAACCCTGCAGCAACTGTGTGTCAGTAGAGCCTGCCTCACCCCAGAATGATTAGTGATTTGTGGAAGATGCGTAAGAAATTGCTGGGCTAATCAAGGGAAAAATTACCCCGCAGTTGAGGTGGGTTTTAATTAATTACATCGCTCACTCGCTTGGGAAGGTCTTTGAGAACATAATCAGAGAAACGCCACACACGGTTGTTTGTTCTCTTCGGAAGGTTTTTAAGATGGAAATGTCTTGAGGAGCCTTCAGTGCCTCTCCAGAGACCCCGAGACGTCCCTCTGGTAATTTCCTGACCAGTATCTCTTCCTCCTGTGAGGAAAAAGCCAGAGACCACCACTCAAGGTGGATGAGGACGTGACAGGTGGCCCCCCCGACAGGGACCTGTGAGCTGGAGAGCCGCTCCCCGGAGCGGGAGAGGGACAGAGCCGCCTGTGCCACGGTGGAGGGCCCCAGGGAACGAACGGTCTGGAGTCAGAATCTTCCTGCCTCGAGGCCAAGCATCTCTGCTGGCTGCTCCCGTTCATGGACGGACTGACTCCTACCCGGAATAACAGCCGCGCTGGTGCAGCGGCTGCCGTGGCTTGGTGCAGGTCGGCACCTGGCCACACTCTGGTCCTCCACACCCCACGCGAGGTGGTCATTCTCCTGTTGCCTGCGGAGAAGCCGCCCGGAGTCACACTGTCCGGGCACTCGTGTGGCTCCTATGTGTGACCTCCCCCTCCAGGGACCTCTCAGTTGGCCTCTCCTTAGAGTGATAAAGCTTGCTCTGCCCGAGGAGAAGAGAACGTTCCCTGTGGGAAAATGCCAGGTGCTGAACAAAGGGACGAAGGCGGAGAAATCTAGTATCTGGAAGTGGGCCAGAAGGCAACAACTAGTGAGGGGCAGGCCGAGGGCAGACACTCCCAACATGTGCCCGCGAGGCCCTGGCTGCCAGGAAGGAAAGCATGGCGGTGCCCCGGGGGCACACGCTCCTTGGGTCCCACCCTCGCCGAGTCACCAAAGCCAACCTTCCCCCTGCTGGAGCAGATGAACACATCTGGCTTGAGGTGCCACTGCGCTGGTGCTTCTGGCCAGGAACTAACAGCAAAGATAAAAAGCTGAACTGGAAACTAATCTAATGCAAACTGTGGAGAAAGAGTAGACAAGCCCAAACAGAGGCACGTTTAACAAAAGAAACAGCTTGAATTCTGCAAATACACCACGGTCATAAAACACAGCGCCCCGAGGAAATGTTTAAAGGCAGATGAGAGGGCCACTCGAGGCACCCAACCGGTGTGGTTGGTGAGGTTAGATCATAGTTCTGCATCAATGCTATTTTCATGATCATGATAATTCTACTCTGGTTGTAAAAGAGAATGTCCTTAATGATAAGTATCTAAGGAGATGGCAGTGCTGATTGCCTCGTCTCACCACTGCGTATCATCGACATGTACTGACTTGTCACTCTCCCTGATAGATTCACAATTACTATGCAACAAAATATTTTGGGGGGGAGTGGTTTCCCAACCTTAGGAAGAATTAAATGGAGGACTTTTTAGGGGTAAAGCGTTATGATGTATACAACTTACTCTCCAACCATTCAGAGAAAACTATGAAAAGAAAGAAACTCTAGGAATGCTAAACCAAACACAGGGAATCAGCATGCAGCGAATCTGAGTGGATGGTATTATTCATGCAACCCTCCTATGGGTCTTAAATTATTTCCATTCACAGCTGGAAGTAAAGAGGGTTTTGAGAAGCTTACCATGAAGTCTGGCACTAGAACCCAGGTCTCCCGCCTTGGGTCTGATTCTCTTGACACTGGGTTTCGGCTGCCAGGACAGCGGGGATGGGAAGAGACAATGATTGCAACCCGACGTGATTTTCAGTCCTCTCTCCGACCCTGCTCCCTGCAGACCGAGGCCAGGTTCAGGCCCAAGGGCGTGAGCTGCGGTGGCTTCCGAGCCAGGGCGAGGCCAGGTGGGTGCTGGCCGTGGATCCGGCCCGAGTCACCGCCCCCTCATCTGTACCACAGTGAAGGCTGCAGAAGCATCCTCCTGACCTTCAGGGCTGAGCAGTACGCTTTTCTGTCCATGCTAGTTAGGCTTCCCTACATGGACTCATCAACGCAAAATACATGTACAGTTACACTAGGGACATACTGGGAGAAGGGGAAGAGGCCCAACGGAATCGGAGGCACCAAAACCCAAAACGGCAGCCTACATGCTGGAGGGCTGGGTGATCCAGTGGCTGCCAAAGTCAAAGCCTGGCGCTCACGGCAGTCACCAGGGAGTCCACGTTAGAAGCTGAATTGTCCACACTGGGGACCGAGGGAACTGTTAACAAATATCCAAAGGCAATGGCAAGAAGGGGAGACTTCCTTCTCCTTTCCCTCTTTAGTCTACCCAGCCCAAGCTTAGGGGTCAGTGCCACCCACATCCAGGGTGGTCTGCCCCTCAGTATGCAGCCCACAGACACACCCAGCACCTTACTAAAGCGCGAGGCGGTTTTCCTGCAGCCCCGTGGGCACATCACAGGTGATGCTCACACCTCATGTGACAGCACCGCGGAAAGGCGGGGAGGACGGTCCCCCAGGCTGTCTCCTTCCTGCTCTTCTTCTCCCTTAATGACAGTGCCAAAGATTAAGTGAATTCGTTAAAAAAAAGTATGAGTTGGCTAGTAAACAAATGCTCTGCCCAATTTTAGGATTAAATAATGGATCCCCAAGAAGCCAGAGTCTGAAATTCATTTTTACAACAACTTGCACAGACAGATTTGTTTCACTGATTAAGTATGAAGAATCCAGACACAGGTGATTTCCTCCCTGAGGTACTAATTTCCCAGGCAAGGGAAGAAGTCGTTGTGTTTTCCCAACGCCCGGGGATGAAAATCTCACATTCATCAGGACCAGAAGAAATTGGTTTACACAACAGGGTCTTACAAGAATCTGTCAGCCAGCTTCCCCACCGGTAAAATAACCCACTTCACTGTGAAAGCATAAGGAAAAGGAGAGAGATGGGTGTCTATGAGTACTAGATAAGTGAAAATGGCCCCAGAATCAGCAGCAGTGGTGCGATCAGAAAACGTTTGCTGCTCGGTTTCTGACCCTCTGGACTGGCGACTTTGCTTGGAAGCTGACCTTCCTGGACCACACTCGGGGTCATGGGCCTCAGATTGCTACCAGGCGACAGGAAAGATTTCCTGGAGAGCAGTGGGGACCCAAGGTCGCTGGAGGGACCTGTGCTTGAAGCAGGAAAAGGACACGCCGGTTATTACAAGCCAGCAGAAACCAGCAATCGTGTTTTGCAACGTCTCTTGTTTTCTGTTTTTTTTTTTTTTAAGGAAAGGAATATTAATACAGTGCTAGAGTTCAAGAATTCCTCTTAAAACTGTAAGCCAATAAAAGTAATCTGCTTTTGTCTTCGGTCAATCTGAGCAACTAACCTGAGGGTTGTCAAGACATTTACTGACCCTGACAGGGACAGTCACCAACACCAGCCTTCGTGTACACAAACCAGCACACGACTTCCCTGGGAGGCAATAGATTAATTGGCAGCCCCTTCATTTTGTATCCGAATCATAAATAATAAGCTCAATCCAACTAAAAATATAAAACAATAATGTGATTATCTGTCTTCAGGTGATAGGCTTTCTACAAGCACAAAGTTAGTTGCTATTTTGCTACCCTTCTTTAATTCATTAAAATCTCTTTATGGTAGTAAGACATCAGATTTGCAGGGGGCATGCAAAAAAGAACAGGAAATGTTACACCCTCTAAAAAGTGTGCAAAGTATTTTTTCTATTGCATGGAAACGTGTTTCCATAATGGTTACGATCATACATTATTACATCTCCTTAGCTGTCATGTATGAGGCACTAGGAAAAACACTTGTAAAACATGTTCGCTCCTTCCATCGGGGTTGTATGGAAGGTACAGCACTAACGCACCCATTATAGGGACAAGAACCCCGAAGTCAAGAGGGTTTGAGGCCACGCGGGGGCCCTCCTGCCCTGCCCGCCGCGCGTCTCTGGCCCGGCGCTTTTGCGGGGCGCTGTTGGCACACTGTGCAGGGCCACAGTTACGGGATGTAGTTTGTGGTTGTTCTAATCTGGAGGACAACAGGCAGCGCCGCGGAATCCCCAAGTGTCCGGCACAGGTAATGCAACCCGGGGCCCTGCGCCGCCTCCCGGCCTGCCCTGCTCAGGCACTGGGGGAGGGGGGAGTTCAACACTTGGAGGTTTCGCTCAAGTCCCTCTAACTTGCTTTTTTGTTGTCGCTGTCCCATTTTTAATTGTTTTATGAGCATGTTTGCAGCACACAGTGGTCCCCTTCCTGGAGGGGAACTGGTGCTTGGATATCACACAGCTCAATTCTTTTTTCACCCCTCCCCCTCTCTCCAGCGCCTGGTCCCCTTCCTTTCTGGGGGAGCCCTGCTCACCGCCCCGGAGCGCGGCTCCAGGCGCAGGACGCGGGCTGCACCCCGAGAGCGCCGGTAACTCACTCATAACCCTGCCTTCCTTGCAAAGCCGCTGGGAGTTCGGTGAATACACTTCAGGTTCCTAACATACTCCGCGCCCTGGAGCATCCCTCACCAGGACAAGGGTGGGTTCCGGACGTCCCCCCCGCGCGGTGTCCCCGGCCCCTCCTGCTCCTGGGCCCTCTTCACTCCAGCCCCGGGGGGCCCCGGGGTCCACGGCGGCCACAGGCTCCGGTCCAGCCCGCCCAGCCGCGCGGACAATGCGCTTCGGCCTCATCCCGGGATAGCTGCGCGGGCACAAAGGCGCGGGCCGCGGGGACCAATGGGCGCCTGCACGCGACACCCGGGCGCTCCGAGCCCCCGCCTGCCGCTCGGGTGGTCCCCACGCCTTGATCCGGCCCGCGTCCCCTGGGTGGGGCCGGGGAAAGAACCGCGCGCTGCGGGACCCCGAGCCCCGAGCCCCGAGCCCCGAGCCCCGAGCCCCGAGCCCAGGCTGGGCAGGGCGGGTCGGCGTCCTACGCAGCAGCCGGGCGGGCTCAGGGCCGCGCGGAGCCGGGAGCGCGGGGAACAAAGAGGACCCGCCGTTGCCGCTCTGCGCCCCGGGCGCGCAGGTCGCGGGCGGGCAGGGCCGGGCCGGGCGCGTCCCCGAGGGGAACCAAGCTCCAGGAGCCCCGCGCCCCGCAGACAGCCCGGAGCGCCGGGCGGATGGCGGCAGGGGAAGAGCAGCCTGCCTCTGCGGACAGTGCGCCGCCCCTCGCAGCCCGACCGGGGCAGAGCTGGAGCCGCGGGTAGCGCAGGGGAGGGGACGCGGGCACGCGGGCACGCGGACGACTCCGGCACGGGCGCGCGCCTGGTGAGCGGGGTGCGGGGCGGGGAGGCCGGGCCGGGCCGGGGCGGAGCCGGGCGCGGGATCCGCCGGCGGCTGGGGGCGTCGCCCGCCCCGCGCCGTGCACCGCGGCCTCTTGGACCCGGACCCCGCGGCCGCCTGGACCACGAGGCGCGCGGCGCAGGCGCGGACCCGCGGGCCGAGGCCGCGACCGGGGGGCAGCGTCAGGCCCGGGACGCCTGCGCTCGCCGGGAGACGGAGGCGGCCGAAGCCTGAGGACTGGACCCCGCCCGGGTCTCCATCCCAGCCCCGCAGAGCGGGACATCGCGGGAGTGCGGGGCGCGTGGCGGGGCGTGCGATGTGACGCGCGCGCCCCCGCGCCCCGCCCGCGCCCCGCACCGCCAAGCTCCGGGCTGGAGCGCTGCGCTGCGGGGAGCAGGTTGGTGCGCTGGGCGCGGGGCGCGGGGGCGGTCGTGTACCGGCGTGGGAGGGCCGAGGGCGCGTGGGGAGAGCGCGACGCGGAGAGGAGAGGGGGCCAGACCGACGCGGGCCACGCGGCCTAGGCAGGGACCCTGGCTCGGCTCAGTACCGGTGCTAAGTTACTGCGTTGCGTTGGGCTGAGGGAGTGGAGAGCTGTGCGGTCCCGGGCCCACACCCCAGGACACTGCATGCCTCCTGCGCGCAGTGCGTTCTGTTGGCGTCTTGCTCAGTGGCCACAGTGCTGTGGGGTGAAAGAGACCTTAGGGAGCCTGGAGCGCCCGTGGATGCTCGCGCACTTGGCAGGCGGAGAACTCCGCGCGGGGTTAGCTGGCTTCCAGCCGTGCGCAGAGTGGCGTTGGGTGCTTTCTTTGAGTGCGGACCAGGACATCCCAAGGCGCTGGATGGAAGGGGCCGGGGCCGGGCCGGTGCCGGGACCAAGGGAAGTTCCACTTGGGCTCCAGCGAGAGCTGAATAGCTGCATTTGGAGGAGCCCTGCTTTCCAGGAATTTAAATGAGGCTTTTTGTGATGGCTTCAGGTCATTCCTGCGTTCCTCTTGCCAGGCAGAACTTTAAAACTGTTTCATAACCTGAGCAGCACTTTGCTGATGGCAGGTGGTACTGCCTGGCGGGATTCTGCAAACTTGTTTTTATTGGTGCTGAAAATCTGGCGAGCGGTGAACCGCATTAGATGAAATCTTTTTATCCTGGGCCAAGGAGCGCCTCACTGTGGAAAGGGTTACGGTCCTCTCGGACCACCGCTGTCCTGGGCGAAGGAATCTCGGGCGGGCTTGCCGAGCGTTCTGTGCACAGGGTATTTCCTGCACATTTATAAAGCCTCGAGAGTGATTTGATGGGTATTTCTTTTTAAATTCTGATCAACATTTTTTTTTTACCGTTTTGAAACTTAAAAGTATGACTAAAGAAGAATTCCAATTAAGGAAAGTACTATGTGTGTCTCCGTTGCCAACTTAGGAAAAATGATGTGTGGCCTTGAATCTGCCTTTCCCCTCTCTTCTTCTGTCGTTATTTTTCTGGAACTGAGAAGCACCGCTGTCATGCACCGGAGGCTTGCATTTTGTACTAGTGCCTAGAGAAACGGCGAGCAGCGGTGCTCGAATGTTGTGATTGAAATGGAGAAAAGCCCAGTGGGTGAACTGCCCTGAATTTTACAAGTACTCAAGTAAAGGAGTCAGGCACGCAGGGTCTCAGTGTCCAGCTCTCGGCTGCCAGCAAGGGAAATTGTAGCATCAGGCCTGTTTTGCTTGAGGCAGTAGCTTGAAGCTGCTGGAGTTTCGAATTCAGTCTCAAGTAAAGATGTTGATGTGAGCTTCGATTCTTAGCGAGTTCGGAGCTCCACAGTTTAGGCTGCGCAGGGACTCCGTGGAGAGAGCGTTCAGAGCGAAGACCGGCACTGGGTGCATTTATTACACGGTGGACAGAATCCAGGAAGTGAAGATACTCAGACTGAAGACTCGAGGCGGAGACAGTTCAATGTTTGACAACTGTGAACGGTGTGTGTGCAGAAAAGGCAGTCACTGGCTTGGCTTCCAAGGGGTGAAAGGGGGGATGACCCTGGTGCAGACGGAGTTGAATCTGTGAGTTGTGGTCTATTCAGCCGGCAAGGGTGAGTAAGTAGAGGCGCTGCGGGGAATTCCTGTGTGTGCTCTTTCTGGAGTGTTTTGTTTTTTCTGAGTTTCTCCTCATTTGGAGATGATTTAAGTGCGTGAGTCTGGGATCTATTACTTATATTAGCTGAAACTTATCCTCTAAGTCTAGAGTTTATTCCAGCATTTCTCACTTGCTTAAGCTGTCCCTAAAATGACAGTCTCATTCCTAGGCTTCTGCAGCTCCTGCTTAGGTTAATAAATCTCCCCAAACTTGGATATGTTTTTTCCTCTGGAAAACTCTTCATTAATTTGCAAATTTACTGCCTCATACATAGGAATCTTGGTAAACATATCTTGTGTGTGATAACAGGATCAGCCTTGTTTTAAAAGTGCATTTTCTGGGGCTGGGGGTTTGACTCAGTGGCTTAAGTGCCTGCCTGGCAGGTGTGACGTTGTGAGTTAGATTCCTGGTACCAAAAAAAACAAACAAAAAAAAAAAGGTGCATTTTCTCTTTAAGTGTACAGAATTGCATTATTCTTCATTGATCGTGTTTTTCTTCCTTGTGACTATTCTGTAAAGGATCTTAAAATTTAATTGCTTAAATTAAATTAAGTGTTTTATTCAACTTGCTTACATGTCTGAGAGAAACAGGTGGTACCCTCATGTTAGGTGTGTGTTAGGTTTTTTTTTTTTTTTAGGCGTTAAAAGCTGAAAACTCATCCTTTTAAAAAGAACTACAGCATGAAATTCTCAAACGAGTATAAAAGAAATAACTACACAGAGTCGGGTGCTAATTCTGCACCAGGGAGTGCAGGTGTGCGTTTGCACAGAAATCCCCAGCGTTCTCAGGCCAGCTGGTGCGGTGGCCGCCGAGGGCAGAGGGGCCGCGGAGGATGTCCAGCTGCTGCTCGGGGTTGTCACATCTCAGGCTCGTGGAGCCAGCCTCCAGTTTTCTGAAAGTCCTCTTTTTTTTTTTTTTTTTTAACCTTTCAGAGATTTGTTTGTATACATCTTCAGGTATGCAATACGAAGATAAAGGCTTGGGGGAAAGCTGGGTTCCCTGCGTCTCTTACCTGGTGGAAATGTATCCTTCTGTGAAATTCCCAGTATCCCTCAAATTGAAAGGAAGCAGGTGCAGTTCACAAAGCGCACTTGGAACCGCTCTAGGCTGAATGTGAAATGCACTGCAAGGACCCGAGGTAGTAGCCGAAGTCCTCTGGTTTTTCAGGAGTGGGGGACCCGGTCTAGCAGCAGCCCTGGCCCTTCGTGAGGGCTGGGACTCGGTTCCGTCGCTGCTGTCTCTACCACACTACCAAGTGCTGCGGTCTGGCTTGGTGCATTCGGATGACAGAGGCCCACTGGCCACTCTGGGAATTCTGTCTCCAGGGAACCGTTCTGTGTCCTGTTGGCCTCTGCTGCCCCCTGTGGTCGGTTTTAGGAAAAAAGTCCAAATTCAAGGCACACCCTGGCTACTGTGCGAGCTGAGTTTGCAGACTTGCACAGGACCTTCTGAGAGAGGAGTGAGGCCGGGAGGGCAGGTGGCCCGCACCCCTGCAGTGAGCTCCCAGAGGCAGGCCCAGCCTCATCGGAGCTCCCTTCCAGGCCGGTCAGAGGAAAGCTCAGACTGGTCCAGCCCAGACTAACTCCGAGCGCTGGGGCTCCTCAGGACTGACAGGTGTATGTTATGGTGAAGCCCAGAGTGAATTCCCCTGAAGGACCAGGAGAGGGTAGCAGTTCCTGGAATAGTAATAGCAGCTGATTTGTAGGGATTCTGCACCACCCCCCACATTTGCTGGCAAATCACAGTACACTTTAGCGCGGCTCGGGGAGGTATTACGATATGCGCGGGACAAGTGAAAAGACTCGGCTGGGTTGCGAGCCTGGCTCTGAGCGTGCAGAGCCAATGCTTCGGGGCTGATCTGCTCAGCCCAGGAACGGGGCACACTCCTTCCGGCCTTCCCTGTGCCTGGCTGGACCCCGGCTGGAACAGAGCTTTCACCTCCTGTCTTCTGATCAAGGCTGAGCTGGCTGGGTGGGGGCATCGTGCACAGAGGAGGGAATCGGGAGCCCAGGACTCAGAGACCTGTCGCCAGGGCCTGCTGGCAGAACAGAGCTTGGCCCAGAGCTCTGGAAGCGGATCATGAAACTTGGAACATCTAGGCCGTCAGTCTCAGAGTGAAATGCAGGCTGATATGAAGGGTGTCAGCTCAGGTGAAATTTGCAAGGAAATATTGAGGCTGAGCAAAGAAAATTATCTACCTGCTCTGAGTTATTGGGCTGGTGAAGAGAGCAGGCCCAGAGTGGCCTCTCGGGATATTTAGAAATATATTGGCTGAGGCACTGGAGGATACACTGGAAAGAAAAACCCTGAAATTGTGATTACAAGCCTCTGTTTTTAGAAGTTTATAATTCACACATTAAGTTCTATTCTGTGCTGCTTCTAGTTTTTGAGCCTGAGAGGAAAATGGTTTATTAAATTTCAAACAATTGGTTTTTCTGTGTTCAAATTATACAAATTTTTCAAGTAGAGGTTTTTCCATGTGGGTAATTGTGGTTTCTAAAATGACTTAGCTTTAAATTAAATTCAGTAAAGGGTAAATCTCTTAGAGAATCCAATAGCTTTCATTATTCAGAAGCAAATTTGAGGAGCCACTTCCTTGGAAGGCCAAGGATGTCTTCTGAAATACAAGTGTGGTGTCCGGGATGAAAACCTGCATTTCTGTCACTAACCAGGCACAGGTGCCAGATAATACAGCGGATTCAGGATCTGCTCACTCCGGTAATCCCATCACACGTGGGACTGTCGGGGTGTGGCTGGTTTGCTTTTACAGTTAGCAGAGGGGTCTTGCTGTGTTAATGGTACCTTGACGTTGGGGAAGACAGATCCCATTGGGAATCTCCATATGGAGAAGAGGGTTGTGTTTGAAAGATGCACACACTGCACACACTCACAAGTGATCACACCCCGACACCATTGTGTTCCTGCATCAGCAGTTGGGGGACTCACAGCCGTCAGGTGACTGGAGCCGGGGGAGACCCCTCCCCTGCGCTCCTGTGTGACTCCTGCCGCGTGCTCTGGGTTACGTGTGGCTGGTGGGAAGCCGAACAACGTGCCAAGTGTCCAGTGTAACATGATTTCTTACAGACAGGTCATAGATGGAGATACAGCCTTCTGACTGTCCTCATGCGTGCAAATGGAAAGTGTGCACAGCTGTAAGTATTCTTCCTCACCAGCGGTGTCTTCTGGGAGGCTCTGGAGGCAGCAGAAGGTCTTGCTGGGTCATCTGACCCGCTCCTCACAGGGCTCAGCCAGAAGGGGCCCTTGGCCTGGGAGAGGCCCAGGTCCTGCTCTCGAGGTAGACTTTCCTCCTCCAGAAGGAGGCTGAACATGTGGGATTGCTCCTTGGGGAGCAGATCCTGGAGACAGTAGATTAAAGAATCCAAACCATAATCTAAGGGTTTTATTTTTTAAATATATTATACTCTGTAACCCTCAAGGTAGTTTTTGAATCCAGTGATTTGTGAATAAATGGCAACAAGACAAGTGCAGCATGTTTTATTTTAAGGCATGTTAGTATAAATGCGTATAACATGCATAAAACGTGCATGGAAGTCTGTAGTTTTCATTTTCCAAAGAGCAGCCCCAAGCCTGCACCTTGAGTCACAGAGTAGTGAAAAACATTCTGTTCTATGTTCAATTAGTAGATTGGAGAGTTGAGCTCATTGAATAATTTGCCCGATTGAATACCATCGGCTTCTGTATCAGGGAATTCCCTGTCCACTCACTCAGTCAGCTGTGGATTGGAAATATTTCACAAAAACTGCCTGTAACTGAATGCATGCAGACTTTTCTCTAGCTGTCATTCCCCAGACGAGACAGCGGTCACCACTGCTGTGCACCTGCTCTCAGCGCAGCGTAGACGGCGCAGCGAGTGTCCCAGGGCTTCAGAGCAGGGGTGGCCGTCACACAGGCTCTGTGTGGCCTCCACGCCACTGTGTTCGGGAGACTCAAGCGTCCTTGGAGTCCAGTATCCGCAGGGGTCCTGGGACTCACTCCCCCCGATCCCGAGGACAGAACACATCGGGTGTGTTACGATAGCAATGAGGAGGTGCAGTTGCCTAGGTTACCTCCTCATCATCCGACTTCCTCCAGGAAAACGTCTGTGACGTGTGCTTGCAGTTAAGGCAATGATGCAGAAGTGGCACTCGGCACTGCTCTGCGGGCCTCGCCTTCGCGTCTCCCATCCCGCCGTGGCCAGATCACACCCTGTTCGATCCTTCCACGGAAAGCATTGTTTTTGACTTGGAAGGTGTCCAGTGTTGCCTCCTGACTGCTAAGCCTAGTATTAGATGTAAAATCAGAAGTGGGTAAAGGAAAAACTTGAACCTGGCACACTGATGTGCCTTCAAGGGGCAGCCAGCGGCTCTGTGGGCCCAGGAACGTGGAGCATGGATGGTCCAGTTATGGCCTAGGCCTCGGGACAGCTGCGGGCTGGCCTTGCCGTTAACCTCCTTGTTGCTCAGGTTGGACCTGTCTTGTGCTTTGCAGGACAGGTGTGGAGAACGACAGGTGAGCTCATGCCGTCCCGACACGGGAAGTGGCCTGCACATCTGACCTGGGGCTTCTGTGTCCGTGTGGTGCTCAGGTGCAGCCCCTGAATGTTCAGGGTGATGGCCCCACACACCCTGAAGGAGGAGCCCGGGGGGAGCACCCACCAGGCCCTGCCCAGCCAGACAGCAGGAGCTTGGTTCAGGCCTCCCCTAGAGGTGCTCGCCGCTGCAGTGATGCGTGTCTACACTGAATAATTCCCTTTCCTGGGTGTGTGAGGTCTCCTGTGAACCCACACGTTCAGGTTATGCAGAGTGACAGGAGAATGTAGGTACAGGACTCTAGCAAGAAGGACATGTGCGCTTCTGTCTGCCTGCTTTACATTTTTAAAAATATGTAATGCAAATTGAAAACAAGGGCTGACCTTCTTGGCAAGAATTTAAACACTTGCTTTATCCAGGTAGTTGCTAAGCAAGTTTGTTTGCAGACATGCGGTGAAACCCTGTGTTCGCTTTTCCACACTGTGACAGAATCCCTGAGGCTCCTCTGCACTTGCGGCTCCACCGCTTTCGTCTGTGCCCCAGGGCCCCGGCTCCATGTTTCAGGCCTGGTGAGGTGGAAACCTCGGGGTGGGGGGAGCATGGCGAGGCCAAGCAGAGCTGCTCCCCAGGAAAGGTCTGGGGGGATGCAGTGTAGCCCCAGGGATGGGTCTCTATGAGGCAGGCCCTTCTGCTAGAGCCCACTCCAATAGTGTCACCCACACACGAGCCATCAGTGAGTTAGCCGTGGTTAGGAAGCTGATCACCTCGAAAGCCCCAGCTCAGAACACGGGAGCCTTCGGGTCGTTTAGACCCAGGCCACCCCGAGCACCTCGGCATGTTCAGCTGTTTTCCCAGATGGCAGTCCCTCATCGGCACTGCAGCCTCGAGACCAGGAGACACAGTGATCCAGTCCACGTCCCCACTGCCTGTGACAGTAGGACAGGAGCAGCGGTGAGGTTTCCTGGACACTCGCAGCCCCAGTGGATGGAACACCAGGCGCCCAGGGAGCAGTGACCTCGAGCAGGCCTGGCGTGGCGCTCACAGCAGCCTGACCTTCAGGGTGGGAGTGGGGCGCAGTTCGGGAACCCCCAGCGCAGCCACCCACCCTGGCCCACCTGCAGGCGGCAGAGTCTGTCCTGCTCAGTCCCTGGTGCAAAGTGGCGCAGCGTTATGGAGAATCTGCTCACGTCTTCCCCAACTCTTTGAATCATCCCTGGGCTCTTCGTGGCAGCTAGCACAGTGGCGACTGTAAATAGATCTTACACTGTATTTATTGGAAATTAATGATAAGGAAAGGATCTTTACATTTTCAATGCAAATGTAACTTTCTTTTCTTTCTATTTTCACTTTGTGGTTGGTTGAATCACAGAATGATTACATGCTAACTACGTACGTATGTGCCTATGTACCTCATGTGCGTAACTGTGTAATGCATGTGGGTACATATATACATGCATCTATCAGGTGTGATCAGAAATATGGTGCATGTTTAAATAACAATAATTAAATATATTACGGTGGAAGATACATTGTCATTAATTCCCCACAAAACGACCCTTGTTCTGAACACACTTATCCTGGCATTCTTGCCACTTTCTACCAAAGTTTTAAACAGAGTAGACTCGGTTACTTTTGTGCTCCTTGTGTACATTAAAGTTTAAACAAAAATCTTACTTCGCACACCTCCTGACAATGGAGGCAAAGTTAACGTGGAGCGTGGGGCCTGCTTGGGCCACGCCTGTGCCCGCTCCGTAGAAGCTTTCAGCCCCAGCCTTGTTGATAACCTCCAAGCTTAGCCTCGCCGTTTGTTGAAAGCTGTCGATTAGTTTTCCTTTCCACTGACAGCTACTGCAATATTGAAAATAATTTTCTTAAAATGCTCCAAATCTAGTACATTTGCTTTAAATCTCCAGGACATTTTAATAATCTGGGGAAAATACATTATTAAGAAGAATTTTGCTTTTCTAGGGACTAAAATGTCATTTAGCAACTTGAACCGTTTACTGTTGCAGGTGGACCCTGGTAGATGAGTAGTCTTCAAAGCTATACTTATGATACAGTCAGGCTTGCTTGCTGATGTTGTATGGGACCCAGCTCATAGGCCAGACCAGCGTGACCGGAGGATTAAAGTCATACAGATTTCTCTGGCATTTTCCTAAAGCTACATTGCCATTTGGAAATAAACAAAAGTCCGAGGAGTCCCATAACCCTATTAGCTTCCTGACAGGAGTGTTCAGGCCAGCTTGGCAAGACATTTCCTCACTCCTGAAGACTCAGCTCCAGCAGGGCATGAAGGAAGGTTAAAAGACGCGTTGCAGCTTAGTAGAAGGGACGAGAATAAGAAATGGAGATGTAGCGGGAAGATCGCGCCGTAAAGGTCAGCCGTACTCGGAGGACAGTGTGTACATTCAGGACTTCCTGGAGTTCCAGAGCTGGCTCGCCTTTGCAGCCAGGCACAGAGGGTGCTGCTGGGTGCCGAGCAGCAGAGCAGCAGATGGGGCTCCGCCTCGGTCTCTGCCTCCCGCAGAGGAAGCTGTGTGCACGGCAGCCGCCGCGGCCCCATGTGCAGTGAGCCCTGGGCGTGAAATGCGTCACCGTGCCTCTGTCCTGAGTGTCATCCTGGACAGAGACGGTGACGTTTAGTTTCTGGAGGGCAGCGTGTTTCCTGGGCTGTTGCCTCCAGCATTTATCATTTCCTCTAAGAAAAACCCTGAATGGAAGTCCTCCTGGTTTGTACCAAAAGGAGTGTTTTCTATCAGGAATCCCTTTTACACTGATCTCCATCCAGGCTTTTCAAGAGTTTTGTGTGTTTGTGTGACTTGCATGTGCTTTGAGGGAGTGTAACCTCTGACACCTGTGCGTTGTGGGCAAGGCAGGTAGGTAACGTGTCCATCTCCTGCACCTGCGTCACCCCCCGACCTGGGCACACTCGCTGTCCCTGCCTTGGCCGAGTCCTCAGCTCCTCCCAGGACCTGTCGTCCTCAGAGATGTCCCGGCCTCCCCTGTCACACGCGGGCTCCCCTGTCAGTTTTAGATTGTCCTGTGCTTCTGAATTAGGCTCCAGCCGTGGTCTCTGGTTTCTCAGCCTCTCAGCCCCTCTCAGGGTCCTCTGACCAGACAGCAGTTATGAGCATTATTATTTCCACACCACGCTCTCCTGCCCTCACCAATTCCTGTTCTCTTTTCCAGCAGGCCTCCTCTGGTGCGTGTGCACACACGCACGCACACACACTCACACACCCTTCACAGTGCCACCACCCATGCTGCTGTCCTTGCCCTTTACCTCCCCGTTGCTTCCCTGCAGACTCTGCCCAGGGCAGGGTCCTGAGCTCGGGGGTGCTGTGTGGGTGTCCACTGACTGATGGATCTGAGGGCCCTGTGAGCCCTGCGGTGACCCCGTCCACTCCCTGCATGTAAGGAGAGCAGGCGGCCAGTCTCCCCTTTCCTCCAGCTGCACCCCATTACTTAGCTCCCAGATTCCTGTGCCCCGTCTGTAAACAGCACATCTGAGGACCAGGGGCACAGCCAGGCGGGCTTCTCTGCTCTTCCTTTTTTGAGGTCAGAGAGAGGCAGCTGATCACTGAGGTCCATTCACCAGCAGAGGCAGGAAGTCAGCATGAAACCTGTCAGATTCTGATTGTGTGACACTTGTGACTCTCACAGGGCAAAGCTGAATTCGCATTTCATTTTACAATTGTTACAGATGGGGCGAGCCTCTCTGTTCCTCCCCTCATCAGAGCACCCAGGATGGAGGGACGTGTGCGGCTGGTAAATAATTAGTGTGTAAGTGGGGCCGGATCTGTCTGGGGAGAATTCGCAGGAGCGCGTTGTCTGGGGTTCGTAAGTGCCGTATCAAAGCCTGTTAGGACTCCTGCAGTATCGGCGCCTGCGGAGGGTACACGGTAGCGTTGGAGGAAACAGGCTTGGTGTGTTGCTGTTGGACTGTGGTTTTCCAGCCTGCCCACGTGCCGTCAGTGAGTGACTCTTGGAATTTGGAGAAGCTCTGCTGGAGGGAGCAAGAGCCCGGTGTTCCTTGGAGTGACACACGTGTGACCTCGCTTGGTCCCGAGGCTGCAGATGGGAAGGGGCCCCCCTCGGCCTGGGCTCCGGCAGGCGCCATGGGCTGGGGACAGACAGCTGGCACGCTCTCAGGTCCTGGCTTCCGCGGGCTCTGAGGGCGCTCAGAGCGTCCCCTTGCTTTTGTCCCAGAGCTGGGGCTCTGGGGGCCGCAGTCACTGTGCATTTCTCTGCTTGGTTTTATGTGGTTTTTTGAAATTTCACCACCTCTGCAAAGCACAAGTCAGGACCAAGGACAAACCCGGGATGTGTTGGTTACCGAGGGCACTTTCCTCACTCAGCACCCAGACCAGGACGGAAGCTGAAACGCCACCCGCAGCTGAAGGTGGGGGCATTGGGTGCCTTGCGGCAGGACCTCTGTGCTAGCACAGGAGGTGGGATTTTGAAACAGAGACTGGGCGGAGGGGAACCATTCCCTGTGCATTAGAGGCTGGGGAGGCCGGGGTGTCCAGGGAGAAGAGCAGGAGCGGGCCTCACGCCCACGCCTGCGGGGATTCACATGACTTCTCGCGTGCTGACCTTGAGTGGTGGTCTGGTAACCCCCGCTGCCCGGGCTGCGCCTGGTCTCACAGGTACCAGGTGGGGACACTGGCCACGAGGCCCCGCAACATGCTAGGTGTGCTACTCCAAATACGTATCAAAACCTCAGAGATCCGTGAGGGCCACACGGGTGGCCTCACCCTTCTGGAACCCCAGGGCGTCTGCGCCCCACAGGAGACCTGACTGCGGGGTACTGGAGCGGTTCCCAGCTCTGGTGCAGACTTGGCCTGGACCCGGGTGGTGTTTTGTTTATTTGTTGAATTTTTCCCAGTTGCTTTAGACTCCATGAAAAGGCTGACTCAGGCAGTAAAAGTAAACGCGATTTTGTGGCTTCCTAGAAGACTGGTGATAAATAACGCGGCTATGACAGGAAGGCCTGGGTTCGCCGGCGGACATCTGGAGACTGCCCCGGGGCACTCGGAAAGCCCTCCTTATCACCGAGCATGCGAGGTTCAGAGCGGTGGCTGTCCTGCGCTGGGCTGCGGTGCGGACCCGGTGACCCGCCGTGTCTGACGTGGTGACGTGGTGGGTCCCTTGTGCCCTGTGGCGCTCACCTTGCTGGGGGGAGGGAGTGGCTTCCCATCAGAGCGTCAGTGCGGGAGCAGTGTGGTCCGCCAGTCCGGGCCCTTGGCACCCTCCTGCGGGCCGGCCCGTGTGGGAGGCACCCGCCCGGCCCAGGGAGAGGTCTGCGGGGCCCCCTGCGCCCTTGCTGGGCCCGCACACTGTGCTCACTACCCCCAAACACTCTCCTGCTCCGTGTCCTCCAGAGTGCTAAGACTCGGAGCCGGGCCCACGGACCCTGTTCTACCCCTGCCTAGGTTTCCGTGGCCGTGAGTGCTGCCGTGTGGCGGGGTGCAGGGTGCAGCCCCGAGCCCGAGCCTCTGTCTCACTGGTGGCTCACTGGAGCCTAACGGCTCACCCTCAATGCCTTACGTATTTAGTAAGTGTTTGGTTTCTTTTAAAAAATTGTTCTCTGGGTTCTTCCTCTCCCAGATTCCTGCCCGCCAGCAGCCACTAACACCTTCCGGGCAGTGAGCAAAGGCCGTGCTGAGGTCAGAGAGCAGGAAGGGGTTGGCCGGCTGCACCTGTCTGCGACGCCCCCCGGCGGCTCGGAGGCGCCACTGACGCTTTGATTCTGGGTGCCCTCCTCCCACTTCCGCTCTGTCGCTCGTCCGGTTCCCAGCAGACGCTGGAGCCGGCGCTGCCTGCCCTGCGGAGGAGCGGCTCCAGGCAGTTGTCTCTGCTCGGGTACTTGTACACAGATATTTGGCTTATTATGGCCAGTTCTAAAAATTTATGACCTGTGAAAAGTTTGTTTTTGGTGTAACTGAAGTCAGAAATGGACACTTAATCTGAAATCCACGCGCCACTGACTTGTGGTCTGGAAGCACTGTGTGCGCTGTGGAGGGAAGCCCAGGCGTGACGCGGCCCCAGCGCGGTGGCCTTGGGGAGAGGGGACTCCGCAGGCCACAGACTTGGTTCCCCCGGTCCCAGGGGGCCACTTTAGGGACACGCCGTGAATTACTCTTGTTTTTCTCCACTTTCACCTTCTCCTGCATCTTCACTGTTTTTTTAACTCTAATCTTCTAATTCTCCTCCTCTTCCTTCCTCTTTCTTCCCTTCATCCCCCTCCTGCTTCTTCTGATTCTTCCTCCTCCTCTTCCTCTCCCTTCCTCCTCTTCTTCCTCCTCCTCCTCTTCCTCTTCTTCCTTTTCCTCTTCATCATCTTTTTATAATTCTTGTTTTTATTTTGTCTTCTGTTTTTCTTTTAATGAAACACACGCTCACAAGTTAACCATACTGAGGGCTTCAGGCTCACCTACCAGAGTTAAGTAAGTGATCCGGTTCTTCATGCTGGCCCTGGTCTTTCGGGGAGGCTGGAGGGGTGGCTGGCTCTTGTCCCTATCCCCGGAGCACCGCGGGTCGTGGTGGACTTGGACTGGGCTGTGTGTCTAGCGCAGTGTTTGGTCCTTGCTCCAGGAGCCTGGGAAGCCGTGCGCCTCCCCTGGGTCTGCCACAGTGTCTCACTTGCAGGGTGCCTGCTCCCTGAAGGGATCCTTGGGTGTCGTAGTTTATAATCTGCGCGGTGGTTCTGAGGCCGAGAGGAGGGGGGAGCAGAAGATGTTTGGGGGTGGAAGTTCCCCGACTGCGCGCGCCCTGCACTCAGCGCACAGCTTTACTCTCTGGTCCCCGCGCGGGTGGTGGCGCTCTAATGTCCTCTGAAACCTTTGAATGTAATTCCGAGCTTGAGTTCTCTGTCGGTTTCTGCCTTGTGCAGGGTGAGTGCACGCACAGGAGCACGCGACTGGATTTAGGGTCACAGGGTTACTCTGCTTTTACTGCGTGACTGATGCACACACGTGCTTCCTTTCCTCAGGTCGGGGAAGCCCATGCGGGGACCAACTTCTCGGTCCACGCCCGCCCCCACCCTGGCCTTCCCCTTCGCTGGGCAGTGGGCACGGCTGCTGCCCTGGGTCCCTGCCTTTGGGGCCAGGGTCCCTGAGACGGGCGGCCAGGGAGGGCAGGCTGGAGCTGCGGTCCGCAGCAGTACTTGGAGCTCAGTTGTTTTCTACCGTGCTCTCGTAGAAGGTGTGGCCACGTGGACACGTGGTGACCTGTAAGCCAGACAGCCTGAGCAGCCTCCTGTGGTCACGTGACTGGGGCCTAGTATACAGACTCGCGTGCTGCACGCAAGGCACCTGCTGCGCCCACACGCGCGTGTCCTCCCATCCAGCTCCACGGCTCTGCAGGTCCTGTGCCGAGGCCGAGGCGGGAGTGACGCCTGCCGCGGAGTCTGCCCCTGTGCTCTGTGTCCGCCCCTCACCGGGCACGGGAAAGCTTTCCGAGGGTTCTGCCTGTCACTCGGGCCGCAGAGCCCATCGTGGAGTCGGCTGGCTGGTCGGGGTGCAGAGGCGGCTAATGTCACTCCTGGAGCAGAGCAGCTGCAGCAGAGATTTTATAAGTCACAGATATGTTTTGTTACCTCTTTTGAAGTGAGTCAGCGCCTGAACAATTGAAGAAGCAGATAAAGTGTGATGCCTCCAAGGCTTTGAAGAACAAAGCCGGTTTCTGAAACTATGATGCCCGCTGCAGCCCCACATCCCAGACTGCAGGCGGCTTGTCCTGCCCCATGCCTCAGTTTCCCCCTCTCCCTAAAGAGAGAGAGTCAGACGTGTGACAGGGATTCTGAAAATTGTCGTGTCCTGGCATCGTGCCTTCCAACTGGGAGGGACTCAGACAGCATCAAGGCCGGCAAGTGGATGTGTGCAGTGAGCAGCAGCACAGTGAATTTGCTGTGCTGTTTCCCCCGTGACGGGCGGAGCGCTCGCCATGCGTTAGGGCCGCGCGGCTTCCCGTCCTTACAGACAGGGTTTGGCCAGGAACGATGCTTCCTTCACAGACGCCCTCTGTTCAGCAGCCACATTGCCCTGCGCACAGACTCTGAGCTCGGGCTTCCTGCACGTGTTTCCAGGGTCCCGCATCAATAAAGCTCTGTAGGTGGGTGGAAGGGCCTGGAATTAATCATCTTCTGCAGCTGTCGTCTTCCTGACAGGGCGAGATGGTGCGGCATGCTGGTGCTGGCTCCTAGGTTTTCAGGAATTTTACAATCCAGTTATTAAATAGTATTAAAAGCAAGGTAGTAAATTTGCAGCACCCATCGCTAATGATCTTCTTTCACTTTACTGTTGATGCTGCTCCTGGGGTTATTTACAGGCAGCGTGTCCATGTGGGATACACTGCACACATCAGTGAGCTTGTTTCCGTCTTAGCCCAAATCTGCCCAGTGACATCGTACTGGGTGCTGGAACTTGGCAGTGACGAGGATGTTTACCCAGCAGCATGGGCAGAGGCTGGCACGCAGGCCTCCTCCCCACTCCTCCCTGGGAGATGATTGCAGACCACTGCTCACCACACCACAGGGCAGCCAGCATGCTTGGTGTGGAAGGTCCTTCTGGAGGACTTGGCCCAAGCCGCGGCTGTCATAGGCCATTACTGAACCCATCAGAGAATGTGAAAGAAAGGAGGAGGAACATTCTTTGAGCATCAGTGACTGGCAGTACTCGAACTACATTTCACACGAATCACAGCTATGCTCCTCCTACAGGTGGACGAAGTTGTGATGTCACTCCAGTCTCCAGCTGACAGAACTGGTCTGCCCAAGATGGTGCATCAGTCCACAAAAAAACCAAACCAAAGGCCTGTGTTGTAAATGCATTTGAGTCCAGGCATTTGTGTCTGAAATGCTTATCATTTTTGCCTTGTCCAATGGGAAACTTAATACATTAGGGTTTTTTCTTTGGTGGTGCTGGGGGTCAAACCCAAGGCCTGGTGCATGCTAGGCAAGCACTCTCCCCTGAACTGTACACCCAGCCCTGAATGCAAGTGCACGCCGCAAAGAGAACAGCATTAAATGCTGTGGTAAGATCTTTGCAAGTATGATGGCCAGGATGTTCGTTCTTTCATTTGTTTATTTTTGTGCCTTGGATATTAAAAGTAAGATGTGCCGATCACTGGCTGTTCAAAGGTTCTGTCTGGGGAGAAATAGTTCAGTGTGTGAAGTCTGGAGTCAGGAGAGTTCAGGACTGGCACAAGGAAGGCTGACGAAGGTCTCCCGAGGGGCACCCCCTGTGGAAGCCTGCGGGTGTGTGCCTGGTGTTGCGTGGTCACCAGGTGTGAAGTGCTACAGGACAGGTGTGTGTGGCTCTCAGCGCAACTGGACAGGTATCCATGGGTAGTTGGAGAATCCTGATCAGTGTGTTCAGCACTGTTTCCATGGGACCTGTGCCCAGCTGGGACGCAGTGCCCATTTCTTCAGCTTCTTCTGACTTCCTCCTGGCCAGCCATAGCCCTGCCTGGACACCTACGGCAGGATGGGTGGCTCACTTCCAAGGCAGCTCACGGTCAGGCCCCGATGGTGCAGCTCAGGTATCTAGGGTAGAACCCTGGGGTAGCACCTTGGAGACTCCCAGGTGCTGCAGGGTTCCCCGGATCCTGCCCCAGTGTAGTGGCTTTCCGCCGCTCGGACGTGGTATCCGAGGAGAGCTTTGACTCGGCTAACAGTTTCAGGGAATTCCAGTGCAAGAGCATCGGGGTGGGGGGAATGCTCGGTTCCTGGTGGCCGGGAAGCACAGCAGCGGGCAGTGCCAGAGACAACGGCCAGGGAGCTGACACAGACCTAGGGCCACGCCTCACGGCCTCCCAGCACCCTGCTTTGCTTAATGCAAGAAGTCAGCCCAGCTGGGATTCGCAGTCACATGGGGACACTGCTCCATGCTTCAGGGCTGTCTTTCCTGGTCACAGGCAGGGACACCTGCTGATAACACCCCAACCCCACACTGACCTCCCGGAAGCTGTCGCTGTCCACGATGGCCCTCGAGGAGCTTGCCACGGTTCTTCTCCGCAGTGGACAGGACCAGGTGAACTCACCAGCACGGGCCCCTCCGTTAACAAAGGCTGGCCCAGACTTCACAGTGCATCCTTGTGAGCCATCTTTGGTGCTCAGAGCCCTACAGTGGTGACTATTCCAGGACCAGCCTCGTGGACGTTGTGCTTTGGATCGTGGGGACCTGAACACCCCAAAATATTCCTAACTCCTTGGAATGACTCTGCAGACTCACGGGCAATGATTCTTGAATCTTCCTGCTCCTCCTTCTCAATTGCTGCAACTTCCTGTTTCACTACTGAGCTTTGAACAGCGGTCGCGTGCACTGCATGATGACTCGCTGGCCAGCAGTAGAGGACACGTAAGCGGCCCTGCAGGATGAGTAGCCTGGTGATGGCGTGCCCACCTTGGTTGACGTGAACGCCTTCCGTGAGGTTTCTGCAGCCCTGGATTTGACTGGGGACACAGCTCTCAGAGAACATGCCCGTCGCCGAGCCACACGGGGCTGTGCTCGGGCCATGGAATGCACCAAGGCGCCAGGGCGCTCCCTGCAGGCAGAGCAGAATTCTGTTGGCTTTAAGGGTTTCCAGCCAGTGAACAAGGTGACGCGTGCGCGTCCATTCTGTGAAACCTGCGTCCCATTCTACGTCTGCCTCGCTGGCCCGGTGACCACAGGTGACTCACCTCATCTCTCCAGACCACAGCTGCATCTGTGAGGGGAGAAAGTCCGAGTTCTCCGCCCCCTCGACACAGGACGAGAGCCCCCCACCTGAGGCCAGAAGGCGCTCCCAGTGTAAGCAGTGAGTGCGCGATTCTACTCTGTCTTCACTCCCTTTAAGGCAGGAGAAGAGAAACCCGCTTTCCCTCTCCTGTCTGGGGATTTAAAGTGGCCCAGTGGCCGGTTTCTCCAGCGTTCGCCTCTCTTCTCGGCTGCACTGCCCTGACTCTGCCTTCTCTGTATAGACAGCTTCCTCCCATCCCCGGCCTCAGCGTAGTGCTGGGCACAGCAAGACGGAACCACGTTCACCGAAGCCCGCACCGCTCCATGGTTTTCACTTAGGACTGATTCTGTGTAGCAAGACTGGGACTAAGGATTTTACTCCAGCGAGAAAGGCAGCCAAGCCGGGGTGGCTCTCTGAAGCCACTCGCAGAGGCCGGGCACGGGTTAACTCGAGCCTTGTTCTCTGAGAGCCGGAATGCTTTGGGATGTGCAGACTTCAGGAATGAATTCCAGAGATAGATTTTCATCCCACTCATCTGACACTTCAGATAAATCTTAGGCTGGTGAATTCAGTGTTTCTGTGATAGGCATCAGAAACATCTTCCATTTTCAAAAGGCAATCCAGGGAGTATATGTTTGTGCTGTAGTTAATGCTGTGTAAGGCGGTACAGTATAGCTGCTGCAAACATTTGTAGAGCAAAGGAAGAAAGCCTTTATGTAAATCTTGCCAAGAGCAGAAATAAAATGAGCAAGAGCACAGGAGAGCGAGATCGGTGCTGTGCAGTAAAAGCCGTGTGCGGCGACGTTAGCGTTTCCTTGAGCTGTGTCACTGGTGAAATGACTGCTTCCAGCTTTATGTCTGAGTGTGTGGCTTACAAGAGAGGTGTGTTGAGGAAAAAAATGTTGAGCAAGTGATTTATTGCGTGCTGGGAATCATCACAGATATTAGATGCAGGTACCCTAATTATAATACCTTTGGGTATTTGCGTGAGAGTGTAAAATTTATGAATAGCTGCTTCAGTTAGTTTTGAAATATTCTTGTCTGATGCAGACACCGTGAAGATTTTACTGCATTATGGGATCATGGGAGATAAGAGTGTTACATTGTCTACCTAATCCCTGTCATCTAGCACAGTACCTGAAGATCTGACAGATGTTTAGTGTGCATGTAATTCAGTGTGCTTGTGTGTGTGTCTCTGTGTGTGTGCACTTGCAGACCGAGAAACCTTATTTAAAATCCTTGGAAGCAGAAGAGTTTCAGGTTCTAGGTTTTTCTGGATTTTGCAGTATTTTCATGTACTGCTGTAGCTTGTATCTAAATATTCCCCCTAAAACCTCCTGTGCTCTTAGGTGGGGCAATTTGGGGCTGGTCAGATCTAGGATGTGCAGGTGTGGATCAGGCTGTGAGAATATGGATTAAGGGTGTGATGACTGAGTCCTCTGATTGGCTTAGCATAGTTCTGGGTGTGGATGATGGGAAGGCCCACCAGTGTGAATGGCACCACCCAGTCGGCTTGTGGCCTGGATGGGATACATGCCCAGAAGGCTGATGCTCGCTGCCTTCTGCCTGATCTTCCACGGACTGTTTCTCCTCTGCTGTGTAGCCCCGCCTGGGAGCCAGCCAACCATAGACGGAAAACTCTATAAACTGTGAGCTAAAATAAACCTCTCCTCCTTCAACTTGTGAGTGTTGGGTATTCCGTCCCAGCAACGAGAAAGTAACTAAGACAGTGGGTAACAAGTACAGTGAGACAAATGGGTGAGACCCGGAGTCCGGCACAGATTTCTAGCAGGAACCATGACCCTGGATCCCGCTGCAGAGTAGAGCGAAGTCTGTGCGCATTTGATTCCCAAACTATGCGAAGTTCCATTGTCCTCCCTGAAACCGTACCCCCAGGTGGGGTCAGAGGAGTCTGAAATTCTTCAGAGAGCCCCCTGGGATCAGACTCTACTGGTTCAACCTCAGTCTCCTTCCCCAGCCCCCAGCAAAGAGGAAATGACCCCACAGGGGTCCTGCCCAGTTTTTGCCCTCTTGCCTTCCTTGAAATGCACTTCTGAGCCTAAAACCCGCAATCACCAGGGCTGTCCTCTGGCTCCTTCGTGACCATGACCCCTGTGGCCGGGAGGTCTCCTTGCAACTGCAGGAGGGTCACGGGGTAAAAGCTGCTGTGGTGGGAAAACCAGCAAAGACTCAGAGACCGAGCGAGTCAGCAAGGTCTGTGCAGGCAGTCTCTCTCTTCCCCGCCCCTGTCAGCTGGGAGAGGCAGAAGTTAGAAGTCCTCCCTCGGGATCTGCAGGGACACTCCCATGGCCCCTCAGATACGAAACTCCCAGGATGCCCGAACTGTGGTGTAAAAGGACAGTCTGCAGAGACCCTGTGTGTGTCGTCCAGGGTCCCTGCTTCATCTCCAGGTGGCTCACCATACCGCAGGCACTGTAAATGCCGGGCAGATGTGTGCTGTCCATGCTGGTCAGGGAATAATGACAAGAAAAATCTGAGCATGCTCTCTACAAACACGATTTCCCCCAAAGACTGTTGATCTGCAATTGCTTTGCTGTCGGGATGCTGAACCCAGCACACAGAGGGCCCTGTGTCTCCCTGATTGGCAGTATAGACCCAGAATCCAGTACACAGCAGGCCCTTGGTGCCTACAGAGCATCTAAGCGAAGCAGTGGGTGGGTGTGTTAGGCACGCTGAGGCCCATGCTTCCATATGCTCTTGCATGTATAAACACACATGCAGACACACACACCTGTGTACCACTGATAACCTAAGGTGGCCCATGACCACAACAGCTTGGTCCTCAGGGTTTGTTATGGCTGTATTGAGATGTCCCCCCAAAGCCTCATGAGGTCGTAGGTGAGGCTTTTCAGAGGTGGCTGAATCTAGGGAGTGTGCGGCTGCAGTTGACCCATGGTGCAGTGCTAGGATCAAGGACACTAGGTGAAGAGCGTGAGTGCCCCCCAGCCCGAGTAGCCTGGATAAGACATAAGGGATAGAAAGAGCTGTGGTCACACCTGTTGCTTTGCTGCCTTCTGCCCACCATGGACTGTTTCTCCTCTGAGATGTCCTTCTAACAAGCCAGCCTGCCTCAGAGTTAGCTGATTATGGACTGAAACCTCTACAAACTGTGAGCTAAATAAACCTTCCCTCCCTCAACTTGTGGGTATTGGGTATTCTGTCTCAGCAACAAGAAAAATAACTAAGACAGAGTTAGAAACTCAGAGATTACAGCGTCTGCTGGCAACTTTTACATTTTCACTCACAAAAACTGAAGCCAGTCCTGAAGAGGACATGCCAACCTTGTCCACGCGACTCCTGTCACTGTGGTCTTCCTAAGGGTCACCAGGAGCCTGTGACTCTGCCCACTGGGCCTGAGGACAACTCCACAGCCCTGGGGTCCCCCATTCTGCTCTGGGGCCCTGCAGTGAGTAATCTGGGAGTCTCAAGTTTTAGATTAAATATTCAAATTGGCTTTGCATGTGACTCTAAAATATGTGAGTATGTGCTTTAACATAAAAATTAACACCTTCCTCTCTCGGTGTCTCCTGTTAAAATCACCACCCCAGGACCACATGGCTGGCTTGCCCTGTGGCTTCTGTGGCTGATATTACCCACTCACTTTCAGGAGCAAGGTGTTAGGTCCTTAACAACTTGGTGTTCTCTTTCAATGAAAATTACAGATGTTCCATCCTTAAAACCCAACCTGTTAGCAGTATCCACCCCCTCACCCCTGGGCTCTACAGAGCCTTACAGAAGCCGTGGCCCGGAAGGGTCCCGGCTTGTGATTTGCATTCACACCTCCACATCTGCCTAGGTGACGTTTTGTGTATTTTGGGATCATGTTTTCATTTTCATGTATTTCAGGAAACAAAAAACTAAGACTGCTGTGACATGATTATTGAATCTATTGATTATTCATCAAATCCCCGGAGCTGAATGGGTTTGTAGGACCTTAGACTTTAGATGCTCTTACTAACCTCCTAACCGTCCTTCTCCTTGGAAATTTTCAGCAGCCCTGGAAGTGAGGAGCAGACACCACGGGCCCCTTATGGCCGCCTGCAGCGTAGAAAGCCGCCGTCAGAGCTTCGCCTGGTATCGACGGGGGCGATGTGCTGTGACTTATGTTCCTGGTCCTGAAAATGCTCTTAACCACAGTTTCCAGGTCACAGGGCTCGAGGGAGACTCTGACAGGGACTGCTCAGTGTCTTAGGTAGGGCCGTGACTGTCAGCCTGATGGAGGTTACCGCGCCACACGAAGCGTTGACAAAGCCACTCCACGGTGCTGGATGTGAGCGGCGGGTCGGATTGCCAGCCCTGCCCTGCTCCTGCACCTGAGCCCGGGCCTCGGACCACGCACTGGAGAGACAGGCAGCTGTAGGGAGATTCACAGCAAGGCGAATGCCTTTTAGTGGGGAGGATTAAAGGGTGGAGCTAGGGCCGGGACACCACACTTGGGATGTCCTTCAGCATGGACACAGGGCACTGGATGCTGTCCTGTCAGAGGCTGCCTCCCACCCTGCTATCCCCAGGAGTCAGCAGCCAAGACCCTGCATGTCATCGCTCTGCACAGCTGCTCCCACAGCGGAGCTGGGATTTTCAGCTGCTTAATGCTTGTGGGGGTAACAATTGATTATTTTTGCATTTACTGTATTCATTTACATTTTATTTAAAATTTATAATCAGCGTATCAAAAAGAGACCCACAGTTCCATGCAGTACCATCCACGGTAGCTGCCGTGTCCGCCGGTGGGTGGGTGGGTGGAGAAAGGGCGGCAGATCACCATCGTCTTCAGCCAGAGCAAGTGAGATCCCGCCATCAGCGGCAGAATGGCTGGAACTGGAGGAGGTTATGCTAGGAGAAATCGACCAGGCCCAGAAAGGAAAGCACCGCGTGTCTTCCCTCATGGGTGTGAGCGAACACACTTGGCCTCAAAGCGGGAGAGCGGAGCATCGTGGATCCTAGGGAGGGTAGAGTCACTCGTGACGATGGGGAGTCGCCTGTTCTGCAGCGCAGGGCCACAGACGGGGAACAGCAGCCCCGCTGTGTCCTTCGAGGAATGGAAAAGAAGAGCACGAAGGCTCCAGGGAGAGAAACGGCAGACAGGAGTGCAGCATCTTGGTCCCATCTGTGCACGACGGATGCACAGAGGGAGACGCTTCTCTACCCTGTGAGTGTGAACAATTACTCATGAGAAAAGCTAAAATTTAAAAATACAGGTTATCCTAGAACAGTTCTCTGAGGTTGAGAAGAGGCTGAGAGGTTCAGGGCGCAGGACAGCTGGACTCAGGCAGGTGCCTCTGCCAGCCCAGGGCTCTGCAGCGCTCCCAAACCCCCGCACTGCAGTGACCCTACCCTCCTCATGTCACCCCGAAAGTTTCCAGCACATCAGGAATGTGTTGTGACACGTTAGCTTTCCGCTTCACGTCACTGCGAGCGGGAATTG
Organism: Dasyprocta punctata; assembly: GCA_004363535.1. Taxonomy (NCBI): domain Eukaryota; kingdom Metazoa; phylum Chordata; class Mammalia; order Rodentia; family Dasyproctidae; genus Dasyprocta; species Dasyprocta punctata. Next base: position 79,757 of record RJWM01006773.1, read on the forward strand.
TGACCCAGAGGGCTGAACAGAAACACAAGCAGTGGCTTCTCTCTCATGTTTGTAACTTCCTACAGTACTGCAAATTGAAAAAAAAAAAATCTTGTCATTGTTAAAATCATTACATAATAAGAAAGTGGTAAAGCAGAAAAGTGTCAGGGAATTCTTGCACCTCGATTTAAAGCATATTAATATTTTACAGGTGTATTTCAGATCCTAAGAAAGGCTGCACTTCAGCCGTGACGCGCACACCCTGCTGCCCCCACCCCCACCCCTCTTCTTCCGCCGCACCTGTGTGGGCGGGATTCTGCCTCGGGTCCAGTTCTGTGTTTTGCAGCCTCTGCCTCCCACCCTAGGGCTGCATCTGAAATGTTTCCATCAAGGTGGATCCGAGGCATCTATTTTTTCTGAAATGTGTCTCTTTCCATGCGGTTTCTTTCCCAGGAGAGCAAGGCCTGCCCAGCAGGGCCTCTGGACCCTCTGGACGCACCCCTCCGTTCCTCCTCCCTCTTCTTGAGAGGCCTTGTTGTTTCCAGTGAGGAGAGATTGCCAGAACTGAATCTGTGGAACCCTTCCTGGTGGCGCCTGCACTGCTCAAGCGTTTAAACCTCAGTTCCCCAAGCTCAGTTTTCTGAAGGCACAGGGTCCTGCGAGGAGGACCCACCCCGAGGCTGGCGAAGCCCTCAGGGAGGTGTGCGCACACAGCCCGGTGAGCCGATGACTCGGGCTGGGCGGGGGAAGACGCCTCTGCGCCGGGAGGCCAGGCCAGGCTTCCTGTGACCGACGCGCCAGGGACGGGTCCTCAGGCGGGCAGGAGTACCCTGTGCTTCTCGGTGCGTCATTCTGGGCCATCCGGGCGGAAAGACGCCTCCTGAGCACCGCCACGCGGTGCTGGGAGCCGCCCGGTAAACCCCGCCCGGAGATGCTGCGCGCTCACGTTCACAGAATCACGAAAACTGAAAACTGCCAGCGCGCAGCTGAGCCGGACACTGGGCTGAGTGCCTCCCAGCACCTGCGTGTCACATCGCCTCGCAATTCAGGGCGCCGCACCCAGGACCCACGCCTCCCGTGCCACCCAGCACCAGGCCGTCTGGGGACCGGGCCTCTGGTCCGCCGGGTGCAGCCTTTGCTGCTTACAGGGCATTGCCATCCTTGTCCCCTGCGGCCCCCAGTGCGGGGCTGCGGTGGCCTGGCACCCCGTCCGTGGGCGCCATCACCCTCGCCATCACATGCCCACCCACTGTGGCCCTCGGTGCCCTGGGCCTCACCACGCCTGGGTGCGAAGCTGGTCTGTGGCTCCTCTCGGAAATGGTGGCCTCTGCGGGCACCGGGCCTGCTTGTTAGGGCCACCTGCTGGCCACCACAGTGCAGTGCCACAATCCGCAGACCCCGCAGGGTCCAGGCCGGCCCTCTGGTCTCGGGGCCCGCCTGCCGCTTTGCCTGTTCCTGAGCGGCAGAGGCGATGCGAGCGCTGCGGGAGCGAGCGGCTGGCGCAGTGTCAGTGTTTGAGCGCCGACTGCTGCAGCAGGCAGGCCGCCGGGTCCGAGCAGAGGAGCGCCGTGGGGAAGCCGGCAGACCCTGGCTCCCAGGCAGCGCGTGTCGACCCCGCACGGCCAGCGACAGACGTCTGGGGCCCGTTTCGACGCCCTGCTCCATGGAGGCTGCTGAGCGGCTCACATGGGAGGCTTTGCCTCCCAGCCATCGCCCCTCCGCCCGGTGCCTTGAGGAAAAGCCTGTACTGGGAATGAGGGACTGTCCCCTGGGATGTGTCCTCGCCCGGACACACGGCCAGCATCCCCAGCAAACAGAGTGGGATGCTGTGAGGCTCCCCTTGCCCGGCTAATGTGGGCAGCGGGCCCGATACTTGGTGGTCGCTGTGTCAGATGGGAAACCATTACAAAGATCGTAAAACCCACTCAAAGAGCGCCTAGCCATTTTTTCTGACTTGGTGATGTACTGAGATCATTAGGACAACACATTAGAAGGGAACCTATGGAAATTTAGCATCCTGTTGGCCAGATGAGAGTCATGATGCTGAAGTTTCTTGCAGACTAAACTGAGATGAGGACTGGATGTGAAACCATGCCAGACCGGGTACCTGCTAAATCACAGCCTCTGATGACTGCTGTAGTTCACTCCACAACCAGCCTGACTAGCACTGAAACTGAATAAATAAGCTTGGCCCCCTGGGAGCCAGCCATCCTGCAGCCTGACGGTCAGCCGACAGCCTGACCATCCCGCAGCCTGACCATCCCGCAGCCTACCCATCCCGCAGCCCGACCATCCCGCAGCCTACCCATCCCGCA
>RJWM01006774.1:0-82147 GCA_004363535.1 Dasyprocta punctata
GGCCAGCTGCCACCTCCAGACTGAGCTGGCTACCCACAGGGAACCTCCACAATGGCTGCTAGAATGCCCACAGGGGTGGGGCTCAGTCCAAACAATTTCCACGGGTCTGCACCCAGCTAGGAGCTGCTGAAGGAAGCCAGCAGCAGTTTTGGTTCCAGGCTTATGTGGCCTGACTCCAAAATCATTCTTGGCCAATCACTGTCTCCCGTGGGAGGACCCAGTCCTCTGCATTCACTGCAAGCCAGTGCAGTCTTCCAGATCCACCACTCCCCTCCACTGCCGCTCCCCTCCAATGCTGCCTCTCTCTGCAGAGGCCTCCAGGGTTGCCAGCCACCACGTCACATTGATCATGTGTCCCCAAGTTCTAACAGTTCCTCTCACACAGTGGGTCTGGCTCTGGGTGAAGGCACTGCCAGCTACTGCCTTCTTCGTTTAAGTTTTTCTTTTTACTCTTTCTGTGGGCTTCAATTCTCACTTTAGATTCTTCCTGGGTCCAGGGGACCTACTTCCTTCCTTCTTGCCTTCCCCATGATGCTATATTCCAGCATCTGAACTGGATCTCTCAGAGAGGTTGTTTACTCTGCTGCTTACTGTTCCGCCATCTTCCCGGAAGCCTCCCAGCTGTATGTCTTGACAGTGGCTATTTTTATAACAACCTGAGGCTGAGCATTTAAGGAACTGCCATCTTCTGAGCAACTGGTTCTAGGCAACAACAACCCAAAAATGTATTTTATAGAATATAGAATTCAACCTAACTTCTTTCTTGAAATGTTGCATTCTTTCTTTCTCATCTATTATTTGTCATCAAATGCATCAAGCCACAATGTAGAAAAGTCTTTGACTTTCTTGATAAGAATTAAATATCTTGATTTATATGATTGCTCTAACTGCATTACTCATGCGGGAAATTGTTGGCTAAATCAACATGATTGAATTGTGTTCCAAGGGTTTCTCATTGCAGTCCTGTTTGATCTATAAGACGGGTTTTGATAAAGAATCCATAGAAAATGAAATAGAGACATCTTTCACCAAACAGGACAGATTAGATTTTGCGCTGGAAGATTTGGCCTTGACATTCATAAATTACCTGCTGACTATGCATATCACCCTGTAAACTCTCAGGGTATTCCAGAATATCAGGTATGCTGAGATTTGCTGTGATGCAACCATCTGAGCAGATGTATTACCAAATGAGAAACTGGATTTTTAACTACATGGAGGTGTACCAAAACACAACTGTTTGTCTGAGCAGTGAAAAATATACTCAATCAGTATTTAATAGTGTCAGAAAACTAACCAATCTGAATTTTGCTCCACTAAATTGACCAGTAGCTTGAGCAAATGAGCTGAGTTAACCAGTTAAAAAATGTGTTAGTCAGCTGTCCATCCCTATAACAAATACTTGAGACAACCAACTTGTAAAAAGAAAATTTTTATCTTGGCCTACAGTTTTATAGATTTGAGTCTACAATCAGTTGGCCACATTGCTTTGGGCCTATGACAGGTAACACATCAGGGTGTGGAACACAGACCAGAGAGCTAAACTGCTCACCACCTATGACTAGGAAGTGAAAGAAAGAAGTTCAAAGTCTCACTGTCCCCTTGAAGGGCACCCTCCTAATAACCTAAATGCCTCCCGCTGGGTCTCACCTCTTAAAGTTTCAACCACTACCCAGTATTGCCAAGCTGGAGATCATCTCTAACACAAGGCCCATTGGGAGACATTCCATATTCAAACTATAGCAATAAGGAATTGAGTGTACACAATCTATTCACACTAAAATGTACAAGGATATAATTGCAGTTAGATTATTCATTATCTATTCTCTTTTTAGCTATAATAGTAATACATTTTAATGCTCATGGACAAACAAATTGTCAGAACAGTAAATATTCTACAAATATTTTCTGAAATATAGTGAATAAAAATAAACATATACACTGATATTTTCTGTAACTGCTAGAACAGTAGCTTCTGTTCTGAAACCTCATAGGCCAAAAAAAAAAAAAAAAAACAAGTTGATAATAATAAAGTAACTGAAGAGGAAAGAATGAAAAATGGCACCACCCAAAAAAGACTATCTGTCCTGAAAATTGATCTTGTTGAATAATCAGATACAGTACCCAGATGTTACTTTCTAAATACCAGTCTCTCATAAAAAAAATAATTAAAGGTCCTTTGAGAAATGACTGATTACATTTCAAAAAAAAGAAGAGTAAAAGATGAGCCTGCACCATCTTGTGCTGCCAAAAGTAAAAATAAAAAATCTTCAAAAATTGATGAGGATATATCAAAATTACATAGGACTCAATTGGCCAAATCCGGAACTGTTTCAGTAATAAAATAGTAATAGGAATAGACAATACTTCACAGGATAAAATAAAATCCATTAATCCATACTGATACAAATAATTGGATAAACAACCAAGAAAGAAAAAAGTTCTTACAGTAGAATCTTATACAGATTTTAATTCATAATGTATTAGCTTTCCAATGGAGAAATCTGTCATACATCAGCTTAAACAAGTCTTCAGAGTTACCACCACTAGATACAGAACAAACCAATCTTGTGTCTCTTCTGACACATTCACAAAGGGCATGGCATCGCTTCTGAGGTGTGTGATCCACACAAGACAAACCTTAATCAAGGGGTCATCCATAAAATAACTGCAGGATACTTTTCAAAATTGTCAAGGTCATGAAAGACAAAGAAGCAAACTGTCACAGACTAAAGGAAACTAACAAGACATAATATCTAAATGTGCCATGCTGGGACGGATCCTGGGCAAGAGAAAGGACAGTAAAGAGATAACTAAGGAACCATGAATAAGGTCTGTGTATTATATAGTATATTGTATCAATGCTAACATTCTGATTTTATAATTTTACATGAGATGCTAACATTTGGGGAGTCTGCATGAAGGATATATGATAATTCTTCATGCTATTCTTCCAACTTTTGTAAGTCTGAAATTATTTCAAATTGAAGTGTTACAAAATAAAGAAAAAAATTTTTTTGTTCCAGAAATTGAACTCAGGACCTTACACTTGCCAGGCAGATGCTGTGCCAATGACACCAGACCATGTAGTCTTTTCAGAAAACTGAGAAGCCATAGTGGGCAGACATGACCTACAAGGGCAAGAGTAGAGATAAAGCCCAACCCTTGCAATTCATCTCTCAATCTTAACCTATACCTTTGGCCACACCTGCCTTAGGTCCCACCTGCCTCTAACTGCTCTCTAAATAGATAATAAACTTTTCATGGCTTTCTACAAGTTATTTAACCCCTACATTATTGATTTATAAAATTTGGACAATAATAGCAGATAAGTCACAGGGTTACACAAAATAATATATAAAGCACTTGTCTGGCACAGAGAAAGCTCTCAGTAAGTGTTGGTTGCTCTAATCATCACTATGATTTTGTTTGCAAAGCCTCACAGACTGCCTCACCATGCTCCACTTCCATGAGAGGGTGCCGTGTCCCACTCAGTCACCGCCATCACCCCAGCATCACGTACAGTGCCTCCCAGAGAAGGCTCTCGGTGCCATGCTACTCAACAGGAGATGTAGCCAGCTCCACCTGACCTCTTGAATAATTTAGAACGTAGACCAAGCTGCTGTAACAGAGATTCAAATGGCCCATAACCAAAACAAGACAAGTACTTATTTTTTTCTCACTTGACTCTCTGAACATGAGCAGTCCAAGACTGTAACATGCTGCTAGGAGGAGGACCCAGCTCTTGTCTTGGGGTGGGTCTATTCTCAGAAGTCTCCCGACTTCATACACATTCCAGACAGCAGGAAGCAGAAAAGTTCAAGAGGAAGGCCACACCCTTTGAGGGCACAGTCACAGTCACGGGGGTGTACACATCACTTCTGTTTTCTGCCCCATGACCAGAACTAGACACAGATCACACCTAGTTGCCAGGGAAGCTGCAAAAGATAGGCTCTATTCCAGGCCACCATGTAACTTGCTAAAAATCTGGAGGTCTCACCACTCGAGATGAAGAAGAGAATACTATTCAGAAGCCACAGCAATCCTACCAGTCCCCCCAGATCAGGGCCCACATTCTGTACACCACTCTATGACTCCTTCACACTCACTGTTCTTCCTTTCTGCTGCTCTAGACTGGCCTTATGGCCAGCACTCTGCAGAATCCCTATTTTGCCTTTTAGGTACCAGAAGAGATGCTACATTCTGAGCATTCCCACCACCATCCAGTAGAATTAGCTCCCTCTCCCTCCATGCAAGTCTGCTTCCCTCCATATGCTTGTCCTACAGTGGAATTTGCCACACTCTCTGAATTGTTCATTTACTCCACCTGTGACACTACAAACTCCAGGAAGACAGAGAACGTCTGGCCCCAAAATAGTACAGCTCCTTAAATTTTTACTGAATTACTAAGTGTATATTTCCAAAAATGTGTATTTGAAGATTGTGTCCAAACTACTGTTGCTTTGCCTGATGAAAAATATTCTTGGCATAAATATGACCACCCCGCCCCAGATCCAGACACTTTGTAGAGAAGGTATCAGTGAAGTCAGACCCATTGCTTGTGGAAGAAAGGAATCCAGGTACTGTGAGCCCCTTGGCATACTCTTCCTGCTCCTGGCTTCCGTTTGTACCCAGCTGAGCTGTAGGACAGCAGAAGAGCCGTCAGCAACACCTCCTCCCTCAGGGAAACCGGCTGAACCTGGAAGCCCCTCTGGAGGGACAGAAGGACACACGCTCACTTCCTGAGTACGGAGGGTTAGTGTGACAACACCTGGACTCCACTGGTTGAAATCACAGCACAGATGGCTTATGAACATGAAAAGCCCGTTTAATGTTGAAAAGCCTTTGATTTTTTTTTCCAGATTAATTTTTCCTTTGGTGCCCTGTGAGCTGTAGGCAAAACTGTGTAAGCCACGAAGAAAGAACATTTCAACCAAAACACTAAATTTCACTGCCTAATGCCATTTCTTTTAGTTCCAAATCAAAGTCTTAAATATATGTTTGTGGATTCAGGATTTGTTTTTGTTGGTCTAATGAAGGAGTGTGAAGGATATGTTTTTTGGCTGTTTTGTTTGTCCAAATTTCAACAAAGAGACACAGAGAGAAAACTATTAGACCCAGATGGAAGAATAAAGAGAAGTTGCCATTTACTCAGGATGATCTATTAAAGGAAACCTAATCCTAAACCTAATCCTAACCCTAACCCTATTACTGGGCTTACAGTTCCCGTCTTACCCTCTTTTCCTTGCTTAATGCCATTTTCCTCACTTCCAAAACAGAGTTTTAAACAGAAGTTTGTGGACTGAGGATTTGCTCTTGTTTGTTGGACAAGGGAGTTCTTTTACTATTAGAACATGAAGCATTCTAAGTGTTGAACTATCCTATGAGTTTCATCTCATTTAATTTTTTTGCAACTCTATAAAATCAATTACAGAACAGGTCCCAGAGTAGTCCTTTGCTACTAAATGGTGGTATCTTTTCATTAGAGACTGCCACCTTCTTTAGAAAAAGAAGCCAAAGATACAGTTGGGTTTTGTTTTTGGTTTTGGTTTTGGTTTTTGGTTTTTGAGTTTGTTTTGCTTTGCTTTTTGTTTGTTTGTTTGCTTTTCTCTTAACAGGCAGGAGAAGTTAAGTGACACTCAAGAACTCTTTCATATAGAAGTGAGTAAGCCCATAGATCATTCTGGTCCTTGGCCCATACCAGTATGTGATGTCACCAGCTGATAACACTGCTATTGATCAGTGACTTTCTGATTCCTTCACACTTACTGGTGGCTCAGCAGGCTGGTGACTAGTGTGTTCTTTCTGTGTGATGCATAACCAGATCTGTGCTCTGCAGCTGTCTCTTTGTCAGTGCTATTACATGAAAGAGTCCTTGCTATCACACAATGTCCTCATCCTTACTTTTAAACATACAAAATTGTGGAAAATAGTAGGCTTGGGGGTGATTTTTCTCCAGTCTACTTTGAACATCACAGGATGTCTTTATAATGCCTTGAGAACCCAATCTCTAAAATACAAAACCCATGTGTGGCTACATCTTAAATGTGCATCTTTATTAGTAAGGAGGTCACTGTGGTCCGTGGTTGTACTAGTGATTAAGTAAAACAAGTAAATAAATCTTCTCTAGTCATTCCACAGCAGCTGATTCTACATCAGACCAAAATGGGAATAATTATTTTCCCCACGCTCCCAGAAAGGACATTTCCATTAAAATTGCTAATTCAATTCGAAATACGGATGATACATGATGATTCAAATCAGAAATTAGATCTTAATTGGGTATTTGGATTAGATAACCTGAAGCGCTCTTTTAAAAACCTGAAAAAAGAAAAACAAGGATCCTTCAGTAATTACCCACATGTTAGGAAGGAGTTATATGATGTTTTCATTTTGTTAAATGACCATCCCTAGTCCAGCTTTTTATTTTGACAGAAGGTGGTGTAGCCATTGTGAACTAAGAGAGAAAATTATGAACTTCTGAGTTGAGAGACACAAGTTGAATGGTAAGAGTTCAGGTGCTTGGGCGAGACAGCCTGGTTCTACTAATTATTGGCTGTGTGATCCTGGGCAGGTTACTCCACCTCTCTGAGCCTCATCTGTAGATGGGATGCAATCAGTGACAATGTGTAGGCTGGAACCATGCACTCAATCACTCAGATTATCAACAGCACAAAATATCTTTCTTGGGATGCCAAAGAAAGGAGAATCTTTTTCTACTCATTCATTGCAAATACAAAGTTGCTTTTCAAAAGTGAGCAAACCATCAGCTTAGCAAATCTTACAGGCTTAGTACCTCTCCCAGAGGAAAAGAACAATCATCTATACTTCTGGTCATTGGATGCACTTAAGTCCTATTTAGCCCTAACCTCCTTCAGAGCTCTGATATGCTAAAATGTTATTTGTCTGAGACAGTTTTCTTAAAAGGACATGTCTGTATGTGTGTAGACAGAGACAAGATGTAGATAATGATCTACTTCCGTACTCGGTTGACTTTTCCACGCACTCTGAGTGCTGCCTTCAGCTTCCATGCTGAGAAACAATGCAACCAACTGTATAGAGCACTCTTGCCCGGTGAGATCTCCTCCGGGCTACCGTACGTGGAATATGTTTCACGATGCATCCTATTTAGTTTGTAGTGACTTTATTCTCTGCCATTTATTGGAGTTGTAAACCATACTGCCTGTCAAAAATTGTATAAATGAAGGCACTTAACCTGCCACAATGAAACAAAGAAAGAGTACTTCGAAGGATATTAAAATGCAAGTTAGCACGACTAGAAAATTTCCAGCAGAGTGGTGAGGGAACAATTCATAAACAATAAGGAACTCACGAAATCCTCAGATTTGGGGGGCAGGAGGCACCACAACATTTCTGCAACCCAGAGAACTGACTCACACTCTCTAGACTGGAGGACAGAAGAATTGATGGCCAGAAGTCTGAAGATATTTCAGGTGGCCTAGAAAGTCTAGAAGAGCAACTGCCAGTGGTTACGCCAGCACTCCATCCCCACAGGGACAATGTTGAGCTATCATCACTCGCACTTCCAGGAGGCCAGATCGAAACACAAACCTGCCTGTGCTCTTCTGCTCCCAATTCGAAGTCTGCTAACATGTTAAGCAAATTCTTAAATTACGTGCTCTCTGCCATACATTATTCAAGATTTGTTTAAGTTATGTATAGAAATATGCATATATGCCCCTTCAGTGAGATCCTGTCTTTATTCAGTCATTCAAAATTCATGTGTTACATTTGGACATAAAATTCTTAGGTTAGGAATATATTCTCACTGAATGGGGTGGGCAGAACTCAGAAAAAAAAATAATAAGATCTAGATTGTCATTTATAGCAAACACATAATCTTAGGTAATCTGACAAATTGAACTCCTCATCACTATAAACTAGTTCAGTAATAAGAATATGAGTTATTTTTCTGTTACTTACACAATGCTTGTTTGCCTGTAGCCCTCCTAATAATACATGCTCGAAAAGATTCTAAAAACCACATAGTGGAGTCAGCCATGTGCCTAACATGCTGCAGGACGGAAGCCCAGAATTCACTGTAATGTGTAGTATTCCCTAGACTGTGACAGAATTCAGGTTCTGATTAGCCTTCTCCAAGCTCCTACAACCAAGAGGAGCCTAGTTGTCTGTTAACATATTCATAAGTAAACAAGTGCTCTGTCCTGTGACAGGCTGCCAGTACCTGGTGCCAGGAAGGGGTGCAGCCATCTATGGTGAAGCTGTGGGGGTCTTTCACCTGGCCCACCGTGTGGGACCAGACCAGCTACAGAGGCCACACCTGGCTTTCAGAGCACCTCCATCTATCCATTTATGTAACCCTGTGTGCAAGATGCCCACTGATAGAGTTCTGGAATCCAACCAGAATCACTGAACAGAGGCAGTGATCTTTGTGCCAGCACAATCTCTTCAGGCTGAATGTTTGCCAAATGAAGTTGCCTATAAGTTTGTAAGGTAGTTATTCCCAAAGGTAGATAAAGTACCTGAGGATGTCATTAAGATTCAGGTTTCGAACCAGCAGTCTAGGGAGGGATTCTTACTGCTGACCTGAGGACCTCACTTTAAAGAACAGCCTGGAACATGAGACCATTCTATTCACAATTAAATAAACATGGTTTGGAGGTATCCCAGGTACCAGGCATGGTGCCTTGTGCTAGAGTCACACAGACGATAAGACAAGGGCGCTGCCTAGGAGGAGCTTGTTGTGTAATAGGAGAAACAGCTTACAGCACACTGGGTCAATTTTGTACACGGGTCCTTGTGTTTTTCTCTTAATAAGTATGCCTCCCTATCCCAGAAATCTCCGCAAAAATCTCCACTGGTTCTAATTGTGTTGTGTGCTCAGTCCTTAACCAATCACTATGGCCCTGAGAAAGACTTCTAGCATGGCAGATTAGAGCACCACGGAACCACAGCACCAAGACAGCAGGAGACACAGATTCCCAAATGAGTCAGTCACTCCAGAAATATTTCATTCACTACTTTCTGTGCAGAGGGTACAAAGTGAAAAGTGTGATTTAATTGCTCCCAAGGAGACAAAAGTTAAGTTAGAATATAGATCAGAATGACACACATCAAATAATTTGTAGTTAGTACAAAAGACTATGCAGCCAAGCACTAATTTGTGCTCAGAACAAGAAGACACTAGTGTGATCTGGAATAGAAGCTTCTACAGGTCTGACCTAACCGATGCAGTAATGAGCAGGTTGGAGCACCGGGACAGGAGGAGACCAAACGAATTGTAGAAGAGAACTATGGCCATCTTCAAAACTGAGGACAACAGCAAGTCTTGATTGCCCAGGTCAATGACACTTCTCTACCATGACTCCTTCTACCATTATCCATGACTTCAGTAGCCTTGGGAGACTGGCTTTTGACATCCTGACCTTTCAGTTTCTTATCTTCATCTCCAGTTCAACATGGTCACCTTAGCCCTTGGCCAGTAATGACTTCACCACCTCAGAAGTATAAGTTCCAGGAATTTCTTACTCTACACTATATAGTCTACATTTCTTCCTGCCAGAATTCCCAATGTGTGTGTGTGTGTGTGTGTGTGTGTGTGTGTGTTCCTGTGTGTATACATACTCACAAGGTATTATTGGAAAATACAGTGAATGTTTACATGTTTTACATTTATTACAGTAAAAGACACATTGCCATTAATCCCTCTAAAAATACTCTCCTTTGCTTCAAACACACCTGTCCCACTTGCTCAATTGCTCTTGCCGCTTTCTGGGGCAGTCCTGGAAGTCCTCTTCAGTGTGTGTTTAGTTGCACTGTTGTGGCTGCCTGAATGTCCTGAATCAATTCAAAACATTTTGACTTTGGGGAAGCGCTAGAAGTCACACAGTGTCAGTTCCGGTGAATAAGACAGAGGAGGACACATTGTAATGTTTTACAAGCCTTAGCAGCAGCTTTCAACCATATTTTTTTATCACACCTCATAAAGACACAAAAAAGAACTTTAAGAACTGCATCAGAAAGCGGCAAGAATGAGTGAATACTATATATTTAATGTGAGGGGGAGCATTTTGAGAGGGATTAATCACAATTTGTCAAGCTCTTGCATGCACAAAGCCCTATTTTGATCCCCAGCACCATACACACACAAAAAATTTGTCTTTTACTATAATCAACTTTTGATTTAAACACTCACCATGTATTTTGATCACTCCATGAACATATATCACTACTTTTTCCACTAGCCACCATCCAACTATCTAGCTTCTAATCTAAAGCATCATGACATACTGGAGAATATAAAGCAAACTTTAAATTCATTATAGTCATTAATATCCAAAATAGCAATGATGGCAATGATGACCATGTTGGTGATATCATTTTATTAACATTTATTGAGTGTAATTATGAGGCAACCTTATTTTCGTTTCTGAGTCAGTAAGTATATAATTTTCTTTAGCTTAATGTAGCTCACTATTTCTCAGAGGAACCACTATTCACATTTGGAGCAAGATAATTCTTCATTACAAGGGACTGGTCATAACATGGTAAAACATTCACCATTACTGTTTCTCGCCCATTAAAAACCAGTACCATTCCCAGGTAATGCCAAAAAGAAAAAAATTCCAAAGGCTGTCCTCCGATTCTTCCCTACCCTCAACCAGATTAACCTCAGTAACAGTCCCATACCCAACTGAGAATCACATCTCATTGGCTGTCATGTGATCATTCCTACTTATAAAACATGTATTGGTTTAAGTCCACCTGGCATCCATTTCTCCTACTTTTGATAACTATAGCCTGGTTTCCTTGTGGGAAATGACTTTCCCACATAGTATGCAGATTGGTGAAACTATATGCCCAGATATCCTATTCATGTGCTAAGGAACAGACCTCTGACCCACCTCAACCAATCCAGTTCTCTCTTCTAGAACTTCTAAATGTGTGGAGCAAGACAGAGACAGAGGCAGAGATGATCAAAATGTCCAGCCACATCATTCAGCTGCTTTTAGGCTGTGTATGTCCCATCTTTTCCAGTTGATTTCCTGTCCACTCAATCTAGTCAAGTTAATTTTGCAACCAGAGAACCTGGTCTGATGCTCTCAGACCACCATGGTCTGCCACTATTTCAACCTCATCTCTAAATCTTGACCAGAATACTCAGAGGCACTTTCCCTCTGATCCCCAGATATTCCATAAAGACACTGATATATGCCAGAGTCTCCAAAATACTGGTAGAAACCAAGGAAATAAAATGTTCAGGGTGAGAGCACCTCAGAGAGCCCCTGACTGGGAATTAGAAGCTGTGATTTCTAGTTTGTACTCTGCCTAATGATGACAAAGACTCTCGAATATATGCTTCAGCCTTTTCACGCCTGACAACATCACCCCAGCTTTTATAATGTACCAACACTTCCTGACCTCGCTCCACTCACTTGCCCACCTGTGCAGCCTTTCAAGTTATGAGCCACCCAGTCTTCTGAACTTCAGCTCCTCAAACTTCACCAAAACCACCCTGCCCTTTAAAACTTAAATAAGACTGCCTTGAATCTCATCTCACAGTCAGGGAGAAACTCACCTCCCTCCCAGACATCCTGGGATAAAGCAATACTGTACGTCATAGATTAGCTCAGAGTTTCAGCTTCCAGTGGATTTGTCCTTGCCTAAGTTTCCTCGCCTTTGGGAATGGGCCTGTTCTTGCCTCAGTCCTCAAGATAGTGCCTTCAGTTTGCAAAGCCCACCTTCTTCACTGAAGAATACAGAAGCATCACCAGGGCTTTTGTCTAACATCAGTGGCTAGATGGGGGCTCAGCACGGCAAAGAGCTCCAAGCAGAACACCTGCCCTTCCTGCCTCACCATTCTGTTTTTCCAGGGAGCCTTTCTGGAAGTCTCTTCTTGGGTTCCAGCACCTGCCATGGTGTTTGCCTGTTTTTACTCTCCCTTTCAAGCTGCAAATTTCTTTTTCAGGTTTTTTCCCTAGAGCTTCTTTTCCCCCACCAAAATAGCATATTACAGTATTTTGCTAAACAAAAGTCATTCTAAGAAGAATTATAAGCAACAGCATCTAAAATAACAATTAATTTTTTTCTTTTTGTTGCACAAAAATGTACTTCTAAAGATACTAACACCTGTTCCCTGGCTGAAAGCATAATGCAGCAGGCATTTGGGATGCAGTTCTCAGAAAGCATTTGACTGGGACCTAAAAGGTTTGTTATTTTATTAGTAACCTTTAAATGGAAACGTTGTGATCCCTGGTGTACCAAGCCAAAAAAAAAAAAAAAAAAAAAAGATCATTTGCTACTCATTAGCTGTGTGCCCTTAGGAAAATCACCTATATTCCCTTCTGTAAAAAGGGGGCCATCATAATACCTACTCCTCGGGATTGCTGTGAGACTCAAATGGAATCACACATAAAGTGTCCTGCAGTCTCAACCAGCACATCATCATTCTTGCTACTTATGGCATTTGAAAGTGAAATGGAAATAGAGATAGAAAGTTATAAAGAGCACTATACATGAAGAAGTCACTTGAGAAATGTGAAAATATAAGTGAAAAACTATGTGCCACAAAGATTTAACCTAAATAATGGGAACTCAGAACCCATATTCTTGGGAGAATACTAGCCTTACTGGGAAATAGGGCTGGTTAAATAACCGGGGTAAAAGCTATAGATGTGACTGTCATTATCTTAGAAAGATGTGTTGTCATTTATATTTTTCTTTTTATAAGTAATAATGTAATACCATCTTTCATGTAAAAATACACTAGAACATGAAATATTTTAATTTCTCCTAAAAGGTAGTTCAGTCCTAGAGAGACTGAGAATTTGCCAGAGTAACTGGGACATTTGAAAATGGAGATGTAATATTTAGAACTCGACATTCTTTTTGAAAATTTTCCAGTCTCTGAAATACTTAAAAGGTGATCATACTGCCAGTGACCTCTACATGCCAAAATCAAATATACAGCCTTAGCCTGCATTACAATAATATACTTTCAACTATTTTTTGACTATAATTCACTTGCTAACTTTCTTTTTTGGGTAGCCAGGCACTAGGGATTGAACCCAGGGCTGCACGTGTGCTAAAGTCCTATTCTACCACTGTGCTACACTCCGACTCTGTTTGTTAACTTTGGGGGAGTGGGGCTCCAAGTTGTTTATTTCTCTGTTTCAAACATTGATGTGGAAAGATTTTTTTTTTAATGTTCCACAGGCATTCTTTCATACTCCTTTTCACCCATATTAATTTGTCTTGCTTTTTCAGCTTCTTTCTGACACCCACATGAAGTACAAGGCACAGTGAAATATAGCAGTGCTAACTCTGAAGCTTATTTGACAAAGTATCTGTCCCCCAATCTCTTCTCTTCTGGCTTCTTGGGCTACATGTTTTATTTAGCACTCACTCATTAGATCTATTGCAAGCTACTGCTTTGATACTGACAGACACATACACACACAAATAAGATCCACCCTTCCCTCCTGAATCATCCAGTCTAGAACAGGAAAATAGGCCTATAAACAATTAACTCCAGTCTGCAATGACACACTGATAGATCAATGCACACAGCAGTGAAAGAGAGTATGGAACACAAAGATTCTCTGTATCTTGAAGTGGGGCTGATAAATAAATGCTTCAAAAAGATTCGAGACCTAAAATAATGAGTAGGTACTTGCAAAATAAAGAAGAAGTGGAAGGGAGGGAGATAGATGGGGGGTGGAGAAGTGTTATCAGAGGAAAATTGGGACATATCAAACCTGTAATAAAAATAATCTCAGCCAACTATACTTAACATGATAAAGAAGTGTACCATCTGGCCTAGTACATCTTGTACCTTTATTCCCTAAGTGTATTGTGACTTGAACTTTTGTTCTTCCTTGCTAGGATTTCTATTATGTAATTAAGCAAATAGAAGGAGTACCCCCCAAAAAAGAAATAAAGTTTCAGAAAGAAGGGACTTTATCTGCAGAACTTGCCAGCATCCATATGCTAAAGGACAAGGAGATCATGTTCTCTATTCTCCTGCCAGACATTCAACCTGTCCTTCAGCGAAGGACCCCAGGAACAACACATACTCTCTCAGTCTTCTACAGGATCATCCTGACTATTGTCAAGCACAACCCATAATGGAGAAAGGACTGCCAATTATTTGCTGCATTTACCAAGCACTGTTTGTTGTGTGTCCTCATCTCCTTAGAATTGCATCACAAGCACATGCCTGTATGTCTTTGCTTTCATTATAGCTATACTTTTGGACCCATTTTCCATTTGCACCATTATTTAGTGTCTCATAGAGCTGGACATTTCATTCTCTGTACATAAAGACAGAACCAGTCTCAGGGGCATGCAATCTGCTCAAGTGTGCAAGGTCCCAAACTTAGAAAGACTCTACACTTGGTTGAATTTGCTGACTCTTGAAAGGTTTAACAATTTTTTTAACAAGGGACACTGCATTTTCATTTTGAACTGAACCTGAAAATCGTGTATCCAGGCCTATACAGAAAACTACTTCAAGGTGAATTTCTGTCAAGCCTGTCCATACACCTGAGATGGAAGTCATTTCAAATGGGTTCTGCGTTTAGCTCCTAGTTTCAGCGATTATTTTAGCTATCATTCACCTAGCAGGGTGACTATCTTACACCCAAAAGTTCAAGCAGTCCAGAAATACCTTTGACATTTCATAATAGGTACCAATATTGATTGAAAGTTTAACTTTGGCCTCGGCTACCCTTTAACGTCTTGTTACCAAATCCACAGGCAGGCTTCTGTATCTTGAAGTTTATAAACAATACCACCTCCAAATACTGGTTCATAAAGTTTTCCATTCTATAAACTTAATGTGTTACGCAGAATTTAACATTTCTTTAGCTTAATTTGATTAAACAATTTGATTAAGGGTGTGCAGAATTCCATCAGATGTAATAAAAGTAAAACCCTGGAATTTCAGTTATTAAAAACTCGTAACTGACCGGTTCAATGGCTTGTACTCGAACTGCAAGAAGCAAAAGCCAAACATCCAGAAATGATGGAGCATATTTCAACAAATTATTTTCTTAGCCATGTCAGATTTGAAAGGGCTCTCCTCCAGGTGAGTGACAAAAAGGGGTCTATAAACTATGCATTTATCTCAGGACATTCCATCACACATCTTAAGCCATTCCTCAAATTGCAAATGTCATTTTCTTGCTATCCACACTAGACCCTGACACAGAACTGTCACAGGTTCTGATATAATAATTGACCACTCTTTCTCCAGAGGCCTGAGATCAAAAGAGCTTACCCCAGACCTGTTAGTGGATATTAAAATTCTCCTGGGCTGGAGATGCCTAGCACGTGAGGTCCTAGGTTTGAGCCCTAGCCATGGGGTGAAATCTCTTATCAAAACAATAACAAGGGGTTCAACTATGGCACACACGTGTGTGCATGTGCACGTGTCTGTGTGTGTGACTGTGTGTGTTGTGCATAGGGAAGGCATAGAACTGGAGTAGAACGGTAAAGTGACACCACATACTTACTTACCCTGACTGCACATGAGACACACCTTTTACTTCCCTCTTGTTCTTCCTGAGGCCATCTCTAGAGACTTGGTTTCAAACATGATCTTTATTCCATTGCTCAGTGTCCAGAAAGCACTTAAGTAATAGCCTCACCCAAATTCATACTAATTTCAAATCTATAGCATCAGCTGGCCACAACTGTACTGTGTACAACAAACATCTTGGACAGAGCTGGCCGCAGTCAGGTGGGAGAGGCATGGGAACAGGCAGCCATCGTCTTGTCCAGCATCCATAAAAAGGATGAGCTTCCTGAAAGCAACCATTCCTATGCCTGGGTAAAATCTACACCACAGTTATTCAGGATGCACATTCACAGCACTAAAAACAATCAGCTTCTACAAAACATGGCTTCTGAAAAATTAACAACGTTATGGCCCTCTGCAGATATGTTCTGCTCTCTGCCCTTACATTGTTCATATGATGGAGGGAAAAATATTAAATATTTAATTTCTTATTCTGAAACTTTCACCTCTCCACATTTATATTATTTTTCTCTTCTAATTCATAGCTGAAAGATACTAATCTATGCTCAGTCACCCTGGAATTGGAAGGGGGAGGGTACTTGAGCTTGAGCCCAGGGCCTTCACACTGAGCTACATCCCCCCCTCTTTTTTGTGTGTGACAGCTTCTTGCTAAGTCCTTACATTTCCCAGGCTGGGAGCTTGCAATTCTCCTGCCTCAGTCTCTCAGAGCACTGGGATTACAGGTATACATCGCCATTGCTGGCCACTGTGAAAATCTTAAAAATGTTTCTTTTGTTCATTCACTGCATCTAAATAGAGCTTATGGCCCACTTTCTTTAACAAACTTTGCTGCAGAGCCTGGTGATTTCTCTGAAGAGGTAACACATTCTTCCACTCTTTCTCTCTGAGCATTTTCAAGATATGATAGTAACATATTTCATTACTTATGTAATAAATACTTGTCAACTACTCGCTGCATGGTAGGCACTGAAGGGTACAGATTTGCTCCAGTCCCTGCCTGCAAGGTACCCAGGGGTCACTCTGAATGAGGCCTTTGAGTAGCTCTGAGCTTCCTGAAACTCAAGCACCCAGCCTGTGCCTCTCCCTTGTTCCAAACTCAGATTTGTTGACTAAATGCACTGTGGAGGCTTTATTTTCTAAACAGAGCTTTCTAATTAACACAGACATTCCAAAGTCAACAGGATTGAAGTCAGGCATGCTATCAGATGAGCAGAATTGAAAAATAAAAATCACTCTGATAACCTACTCTGGAGAGTATCCCCGCTGCTGATGGACATCTTGCCAGATTGGAAAATGTGAAAGGATCTCTTTCATATGTGCTGCCTCCGAAATAGCCACAGGCTCTGGTGCAATTTGTTGTGACACAGGTCTGCTTGCACTAGGGGTGACAGGAGCCTGTTAATGCCAAAAACACTTCTCTCCTTCTGAAACCTTGGGAAGCTGAATGTCACTGAAACAACTCTCTCAGCCCTCAGTGGGTACAACACCCATCTCGTTTTCCTGGAATGCAGCTAGGTACAAATTTCCAGGAGCAGCAATTCACCTTTTCAAATTACAGAGCCCAGAAGTGGCAGAGTGGAGAGAAAGCAGCTGCTACAAAACAAGGGAATTACAGACAGAAACTCTGTACAAACAGAGCAGGGGGAGAGTCACTGGTGCTAGCTTAAAATTTCAGCTGAGTAGAGGCTGTGAATGCTCTGCAGGCAGCTAAGGCTCTGTATAACGTCTAATTTTTTTTAAATACAAGATCCAAAAAACATCATAATTCTATTATAACACAATTCAAGTCCTTGTATGTACTGGGAGAAGAACAAATTCAACTGCTTAAAAATCCCTCACTCAAGAACTAGGCACGAATTTCACAGTGGTCGATAAGAGCTCATTCTCATGCCACAGGAAATCTGTTTTTAAATGATTATTTTATTCAGAGTAGTTGCTTTTAATGATGCTATCTCAATTTCCTGCTAAACCTTTTTCATCTATATAGTCATCCAACATTAATATTTATTTCGTTCATTTAATTTTAAAGTATTCTTAAATTAAAGCTCTTACAAATATTCTGTTCCTGAAGGTAATTCAGAATAGATACTACCACAAAAATATCGTGGAAAACATGATCAATTTGTTATAGCTGCAATCTAGCTTAATGAACACAATACTAGAAACTATTTTAGTAAATTAAGAAATAATCATTCTAGGCATGTTACAAAATCTACAGCTATAAATACACCTTTTTAAAAATCTATGTGCTCTTTCATCTTGGAATTACCAATGTAGTTAGATCGCACATTGTCATGATAATTACACCTAAGAACCACCTTATATTAAAATATTTCCCACGTACATGTTACTTTTCAACATCTTTTTTCTAAATAGAGTCCTCAGCATTTAATCCATCAATGTTGGTCCACACATGTCGGTTTGTGATATAATAAATGGTTTATTACCATAATTTACCTTAGAATAGACTATAGTAAAATAAAGCCATGATGATATTGAACTTGTATCATATTTAATGTAACTATACTGTCTCTGGCACTTATTTGGGCTTCAGAATTTATCATAGTAAGACATTATGCTGAATGCTTCAATGCAATGTGGGTGCAGACCCAGCGATAACATAACCACTGCAGGAAAATTCAACGGTTTCCTCCCTAAAAAATACCAAATCTCAAACTCCTACACAGTAATCCACTTTTACTTCCTCTTTCCCATAATCCATTTTCATATCTAAAAGAAGCTCTTGGCTGAAGCTTTACACTGTCTGCATCATGTTATTTTCTTTGCAAGTTTGCTTTCAGGAAACATGATAAAGCAATATATCCCAAGGGCATCCCAAGTAAACCATTACAAATTCATATTCTCTTTTGCATTAATTTGAATAGATAGTGAAGAAGAGGAAAAGCCTGTTAAATGTTCCTGATTCTCAGATAAAACTTCCCTGCTTTCATGTCTCCCTACCGTGTCACAGAGAAAAACACTCCAGACACTTCTGTCATTTTGCCAACCAAGAAGTTGCTACCATCACCAACAATATGGTTACATTAATTTTTGAGGCTTGTGTTCTTATCACCAGAATTTTTAAAACTTACATACTTCTTAAAAAGTCTTTTCTCTGAACCAACCTCAGGACTAAAGCATTGGCCTCTGCTTCAGCTTCCCTGCATTAACGAGATACAGCAGCAATCAAAGCCAAAGGCCTTCATATCAAGGGCTTGCCTCTTTCTTTCTATAACTCAAAGTTCAACAGGAGAATAGTGTATGCGTTTTCTTCAACTGCCCTCCTGGGCCCTGCCTGTAGGACTTGAAGATTTGTTCCATTCCTGGGCACCTGGCAAACTGTGATTTTCATATAAGAAAACAACTCCCAGGTTATCATCAAGAAGCCAGAAGCTTCTCCCAGTTCAGCTGTCCTCGAGAGTGCCAGATTCTAAGCTATAGAGGACAAATAACACAAGTAAATTCCCATCAATGGAGGCAAATATAAAAAAGAATATTATTTATTACCACCTTTATTAATACTCACAAGTAACCTTTGTTTTTAACACAAAGTCTACTTTAGAAGAATGCCTCCTTGGTCTATCATGCCCAATAGGGCTTTATGTTCCTGGACCATTTTCCCTTTCTCCACCCCAACCCACCCCCACATCCAAATTACTCTTACATGTTCACAAATACCACGAAAATTTTGTAAACAAGATTTGGATTACTGGAATTTGATTTCATCAACATTCCACTTCAAAATGAAGGCAGGTGCAGGAGAGGGTAAGAAATGGGGAAATCAGGAAGGGAGAAGGGGTAGGGGTCAGGAGAGAAGGAGCAACTAGTCAGAACTTTCAAGTCTTGCCTTTTCTGAGGTGTGTGTGTGTGTGTGTGTGTTTTCCTTGAAATTCACTGACTGAAAACATTGACAACAAGTGCCTGTGTGGCTAATTATATTATATATCTATCATAGAATATGTGGGTTTCTCAGTTTGGGTCTGGGCTGTGTTTGTTTAAACACACCGCAATCCTCTTTATCGGTAGAATTCACAGGGTGCCAGATGTCTGGGGAGCCCCTCTCAGAGCCGGGGCTTCCGAAGCAGGGTCTTGCTGAGATCTTTGACCTCCTCGGGACTGTTCACCCGCTCATAGCCCAGCACGGCCATAGGCTGGTAGCAGAACTCCTCCACCTGTTTGATCTGCTGGAAGGTGAGCGCGGTCCGCCAGGCGTTGGCGGCCTGCGTGGCATTGCGTGCAGACACCACGAAGGGCTTAGAAGAGGAGCCGGAGCCACTGGTCATGTTCAGGGCAAACTGCTCCATTTCAGGACTCACCAGCAGCCCCACAAAGTCATACACCCTCCTTAGTGTCTTCACGGGGTCTCCCACCAGGTCCTCGTACCGCACCACCAGGTAGTGGCCCTGCAGCCAGTCAGGGGGCTGCAGGGCAGTCTGCAGGGTCTTGGCCATGCTGTTGCATATGACCTCCATAGCGCCCAGCGCATGGTAGTCTGCTGGGCCACCTATGCCCTCCTTCTTGGCGCTCAGCTTGTGGCCAGCGGCTTCCAGGAAGGGCATACGATGGGCTCGTGGGTCCCGGCTGCGTACCACCTGTAGGCTCTCTCGGATGAGGCCATGGCGCGAACGGATGCGTGAGCTGGCAACAGCACGAGGATCACGCACCAGGTGGATGACCTTCAGGTCCAGGGCCGGGTCTCGAAGCAGCGGTGCCAACACCGCCACGTCGAAGACGCGCACGCCCTTGATAACTAGCGTGCGGTACTTGCGGCACTCCTCCTCGAAGCGTGCCAGGCGCTGAGGCGGGCACTTCTTGCACACCCGGTCGTCCACTAGCCCTACGACCTCCTTACGGTAGGCGGGACAGAGCGGCGAGGAGCATACCACCTTGTTGGTGGCTGCGCCGAAGATGCCCAGCGTGGTGAGGTTGCGCCCCCCGCTGCCGGCGGGGCTGTACAGCTGAAAAACCGAGAGATCGCAACGGTATAGAGCGCTCAGCATGTCCCGTGCTGCCCCCTGCAGGGAGACAGCGTCCCCCGGGTACAGTTTTTGCCACACGTGCCACACTGGCTCGTAGAGAAAAAACACCTCCGGATTCTGGTTGAAGAGCTCGCCAAAGAAGGACGAGCCCGAGCGCCACGTGGTGAACACATAGACCAACTGCCGCTTGTCCCCGCCGCCCCGGGTGCCCCGGGTGCCGTTTCCTGGAGGGGCCGCAGCCTCCAGCGCCCTGGCTGGGGCTGCAGGCGCTGGCCCGACGGCGGCGGCAGCGGGAGAGCGGTACTGTGTGCGGGAGTCCAAACGCGTGTGAGCGCGCGGGGGCACGGCAGGAGGCAGCCCCGGGCGTCCCCAGCCGCCCCCGGATGCCCCAGCTGCCGCACCCAGCGGCCCGTCGGGGTTGCACTGCTGCAGCGGCTCCTTGTGCCACTTGTAGTCCAGGAGGTTGAGCATGGTGAGCACCAGCAGCAGTGCATAGCCCGCGCACAACACTAGCGCCTTCCTACGGAACACCTTCATTCCGAGTGGGGACGCGGGCCAGCGGCGTCCAGGGCGCCGGGGCCACGGCGGGAGCAGGGCGCGCGGCGCGGCGGGCGCGGCCGGGAGCAGCCGGGGGAGCGCGCCCGGAGGCAGAGCTCGCGCCGGGCTGCGGCTCATCACAGGCAGTGCCAGGGCCGGCCACGCGGCGGAGGCGGTCCTGCAGCCCGGGAAGGAGACGCAGTTGGCCGGCTGCAGGAGCCGGCACTGGGGCCGCGGCTCCGAGGCGGGCGCGGCGGCAGGGGCGGCTGGTCTCCGGCACCCAGGGCTGGCTCTCCCATGGCAGCGGCTCCGCGAGAGACCTGTGAGAGGAAGCGGAGTGAGTGGGTGCTCCCGGGTCGTCCTCCCAGATACCTCCTCCGCCTAAGTAATGCCCTTCCTCAAGTCTGCCGGCACCCTCACTCACCTGGAGCCGCGGGTGCGCCCGAGCGGCCCGGGATCACCGACCAGCGCACTGTCCGGCTGTCACTCGTCCTCTGATTCTTGCTCTTTCCTGCCGGGGGTCCAAGAGCCTTCGAGGGTGCCGCGAGATTCCTCAGCCCTAGCCTTGGGCAGACTTTCCCGGCAGCGGAAACCCTGAAGCTCGGGAAGGGAAACTTTCACCGGGCCCGGAGCCCTGCTGCGCGCTCCGCCGAGCCCTCGCGTCCCGGTTCCACCGACCTCTCCTCCGCTCTCTCGGGATCGCAGTTCCTTCCTCGCTCTGAAAGGCGAAGCGGGCTAGAGGCCGGGGGAGGGGGAGCGCTTTATACGGGACCCAGCTCCTGGCAAAACGGATCTTGCTCTGTCGCTCTTGGCCTCGGCACAGCGAATGTTCCCATCTTCCCGGCAGCGGCGCATGGAGCGCAGCGCGACCTCGCAGCGGCGGCGGCGGCTGCTCCTTCCATCACCAGGAGGATGCCCCGGCGGGCAGCGCAGAAGAGCCCGCTGCGCCTTTGCCTCGGACTGGCCCGGGAGGACCCTGCACACAGTCTAAACGAAGGAGCCCAGATTCGCAGCGCTCCCTGACCGCCCCGCCCCCGGCCCCAACCGTTTTTGGCCCACAAGGTACCCAGGCAGAGGAAGCCCCCACCGCCGCCGCCACAACCACCACCACAGCTACAGCTGCCGCGCGAAAGCGGCGCCCGAGGATGCTGCTACCCGACTCCCCTTACGCCGAGCGCCCGCAGCGCGCTCGGCCCGGCCTCTGCGCGGCTCCTGCCAGTCGGCGCCGGGTTGGTGAGTGCCCCTGTCTGTCGCCGCGGCTCCGCCCCTCCGCCGCTCTGCCCTCCTCCGCCGCGGGTCCCACGCCCGCCCTCCTAGCGGCGCCTGATCCCGCCGCCGCCTCCTCGGGGGTTGGAGAGGCGACCCGCTTTCCCTCGGCGCCGCCTGGGCCGCCACCCGCCAGTCGGAGGATTTAGGTCTCCCTGCGCACGGCGCCGGGGCTGCAGACGCAGGATTCTCAGCCCTCCGGCTCCAGGGGCTGAAAAAGATGATATTCTTCGTGATCGCCGGAGTTGACCCTACGTTTTGCTCTGGAAAAAAGAGTTGGAGATAAAGTTTGGGCCGAAATCTCCCGGCGGCAGTACGCTCCGCTCTTCCCCGGGGTCGCGAGCAGCCCCTCTGGGAACCGAAGACGCAGCGCGCCACGGAGCCTAAGGAGTGCGGTTCCCAGGCTCCTGATCCTCTGTTCGCCCTTTTCAGCTAGTCTGTGGTTTCTGCCTCGAAGAGGAAGTAATAAATCTTTCTGGCCCCAGAAGCAAAGAAGACGCTTCAACTTTCCTGGGGGTGCACCGTGGGGAGGCTCCTGCGCGCTTACTGGACCTGTGTAGCGGACGCCTTCGTTTTCATTACGCCGCCTGCAGATAATCGCCGGCTTCCGAGCGCTGCGTCCACCGTGATTGACGTCCTCCGGAGCTGGGGTGTTGGGGAGGGGGCGACTCTTCAATCTACGGCAAAACCGTTGTCCAGTTTCTTGGCTTTTAGAGATGAGATCAAAGACCTTGACCTCAAAGGAAATAATGTTGTTGGAAGTCGAAAGTCGTTTTTGGTTTTTTTTTTTTTTTTTTTTTTTTTTTTAAGCTAGTTTAAGCACGTTTTGTCAAAGAGAATTCTAAGCCACAGCCTCAACTTCATCTGTAAAATGGAGACAACTACTGCCTCCTGAGGAGAGACCGATGGGCGACTGGATGTTCGAACAAGCCCTGGAAAGGTTCGACCCCCGTCTCGGGCCTGGAGATGAGAAGTCGAATTGCTGCGGGACCAGAGGCTCAGCGGCTGCGGGTACCGTGAGGAACTGTAGTAGAGGCGTTTAAATTCCCTCCTGTCCCAATGGAGTCGTTACTAACAAGTTTGACAACGTTACTGCAAAATTATTGTTGTACTACTGGGAGCAGCATCTCTCGGCCAAAGGACCCTCCTAAATTTCAGATGTTACCGGTAGAGCCATTATTCTTCAGGGAGTTACAGAATCTTCCAAATACAAGAACTCTTGGACAGCAAGCTAAGCCATTTCCCCGTGAGTTTTCACCTCGCTTTTATGTGAGTTTAGATTAAGGTTTAAAAAAAAAAAAAAAGGTTTAAATAACTTGATTTGGCCCCATTTTCCGGGGGTGGGGAATCTTTTAATGTCACTAATAGAATCAACCTCAGTTAAACCCCCTACCCCACCTCGGGGTTCTGACAAGGTGTAAGGAGGTGGCGCCACCGGGGCAGGAGGGGGAGTAAAGCTTTCTCAAGGAGCCTGGAAGTTGGTCAGGACACACAGAAGTGTTTATCTGTTTACAGATGAAGCTGGTAGACTTTTTTTAATGAGCGGCTTCCTCTCCACCTCTGGCCCCTACTGCATTTCCAGTGCCGCCTCGAATATCCCTGTCCCTTCTTCCTGCTACTGTTTCAAAAACAAAACCCAACAACCCAAAACTGAGGTTCGGTTGTCACATGAAAAGATAGGAAAAAGAGGGAGTTGGGAAGAAAAGAATAATTCAATCTTAATGTTTCAGCATGATTCCAAGGAAAATAATTTCTAATGATTTCACTTTAACATCTGCTTTGATGGTTTCCAGAAAGCACTAAGTTGCAGCTATTTAAGGTAAGGACCCTTTTTTTAAACAATTGTTTTCATAGAAACAATTTTGTTTCAATTTTGTAACATTTTGCTGGAGTTGGCAAAATAGTAAATCCATTTGCCAGACGCCCCCACAGAGAGTGCTCAGCTGGCATAAATTTACAGGTTCTGGCATCTCCACCCTCTCCTTGCTTGCAAATATTTTACCATTTTGCAGGGTGTCGTTATTAATTGTGAACTTTGTGACAGCTAATGACAGAGAAACTTGATAATACCTTCCTTCCTGAATTCTCAAATTCCTTTCATTTTAGTCGATTTATCCTGTTAGCATACTAATGACCCAGACGTAGAATAAGTCACATAATAATTTCATTTGCAGAAAAGCCAGTCATGCCACAGAACTGTCCTTAATTTCGGCTCATTTTGTAGTTCACTACAAGTCAGTCTTCTCTCAGATATAGCTTCAGTCTCTCTGCTGCCTGTTTTATGGAGAGGAAACTCCTATTGGAAACTAGCTATGGCTTTTAAAAAAAAATTTTTTTTTTCACAGTACTGAGCATTGAACCCAGGGCCTTCACACAGAGCTACCTCCCCAGCCTTTTTTATTTTTTATTTTGAGACAGGGTCTCACTAAATTGCCCTGGTTGGGCTCCAATTTGTGATCCTTCTGCCTCAACCTCCCAGAGTTCTGGGATCACAGATGTGCACTACCAACCGGGCGCTTTTACACTGTAATCTTGAACAAATAGAGAACCTAAGGTTCTGAAGTGTGGTGCACCCACTCCCCACTCAGCCTGGGGAAATTGCAGGGAAATCTTCAAGACCCTCCTGCCAGAGTCTGAATGGGGACCAGTGTAAATTTACCCAGACAGTTTCCATCCAGGCTTGTCTGTGTCACTGGAGGCCTGAAAATTCACCTCTGGGAAAGGTCTGTCCCTGAGCACTAAGAGAGATCCATTCATTTCTGCAGATTTTCAGCAAGTATGAATTTTCAGGGAAACTTCAATGCGCAGAATCAGATTGAGACTTGCTGTCCTCATTAATCCAAGGGTGACCCTTTTTATTTTATGTTTGAATATAATAAATGTATTAACCAATCACACAAAACCTGCAGAGGTAACCACTCTAGTTTAGAAATTTAGATGAAGCAGTCATGTTCCAAGGGGAATAATTTTTTTTTAACTTGCCTTAACAATGTCAAAAAGAAATAGCCTGAACAATTTTGGAATTACTAAGACACTGAAGCAGCCACTTAAAATATTCCCATAAGAAAAACAACAAGCTCTAGCAGATAGATTTAAAGGTTTCAACCAAACTTTCAAACTTTAGAGAACTTCTGTCTTCTATTGTATACCAGCTCTTCCACAGAGTAGAAAGAGAGAGAATATTTTCCCTACTCATCCTAAGGGATTTGAACTCAAAGGGGATTTCAGAAAAAAAAATAGATCTATTCACTGATTAAAATATACATAAAACTCTTAAAATAGCAGCAAAACTAAGTGGGGGGGGCAGACTTTGCACTACACCCAAGTCGAGTTTATACCAGCAACATGAAGATGACTTACATATTTACTGAGCACGTACCTGATGCCAGGTGCCGGTCTCTCACAGGTGTGAAGCAAGGCTGGTTTCCCATACTCATGGAATTTACACTCTTGGTAGAGACATTCCACACACATGTATTTTTTTAAAATAGGATTACTTTAGACATTGATGGGTGCTATGAAGGAAACATTATAGATCGATGTGGCAGGGTGACTGAAAGCAGCTATAGTACCTTTAATTGGGAAAGTGATCTGCAAAGGAGAGGTGACCCTTGCAAAGAATGAGTGGCGAGCCAGGTGAAAACCGATGGATGAGAATTTTATGTAGATGATACAGCAAGTGCAGAAGCTTTTAGCAGGAATGAGGTCGATGTGTTTAGAGAACAGCAAGAAGTCCAGAGGACTGGTTCCCAGAAAGTCAGATCATGGTATCCCTCTGATTGAGTTGTTCCTGCTTGCAAAACCTCAGGGAACTTCCTTAACATTAGACTTTAAAATGCAGTTTGTAGGCTGGGGATATATAGCTCAGTGGCACCTCCTGGTAAGCTCAAGGTCCTGAGTTCAATTCCTGTACCAAAAAAATAAAATAAAATGCAATTTGTTAGGAAACACAAAAAAAGGAATGTTATGGGAGAAATATGTATAGGTTTGCTTCTCCAAGAAGACGCATAGCTAATTCCCAACTGTGTCACTCTGGGGCTGTCCTTGAGAACCGCTGTCCTTCCCTGACCTCACCAGAAGTTGCTCACCCTTTCTACATCTTCACCTCTTTGACCTCACCCAGCTATCTACTTCTTGCCTCTCACCCCAACCTGGAGAGTTGACAGTAAAGCCTTAGAGTTGCCTTCAGCAGCTTTCCTTTCCTTCTAGGTGCTAGAGGACAAGGGCCAGCTAACTGAAGCAGCTCATGTTCCACACAGCTAGGGCTGCCACCTGCCCTAGTCTATCAGCCATCACCCTGTGGCCTGAGATGGGCGTCTTGCTTGGTTCTGCCTTCCCCATATCCACTGTCCTTTCCTTTGGTAAGTGTCTGAAGTGTTTGAGCTTTGGTGGCACCTTCAACCAAGGCACTGCTCCACTCCTCTCAAGAGAGGAGCCCATGGACCAAGCTCAGCTGGTTAGGCATTCTCTCCATGGATGTTACATTCATTCATGCACTTGTTCATTCATCCTATATGTATTGCACTTCTGTCCAGTGCCAAGCAACCCAAATCTTTAGCAGACACCAAAAACTGAGAAACAGTTGCTGCCTTCTCATCCCAACAGCTGAGCCCTAAAGATGTGGCCCATTCTCCTCTTAGAAGAGACCCTCTCTGTTTTAAGCCTATTGTTTTTCTGTAGATTCTGTAAGCTACCCAAATCTATCATAAATCCTTCTGTTCACCCCATGAAGTTCCTGAGTCTGCTTCTGTTGCACACAATCAAAACTTCCCGATGAATAAGGCAGCTTCTGCCCAATTATAGACTAGGTTTCACTCATGTTTTTGTCCATGTGCCTAATTTCCACCTGCCCTTACACCAGTGCTTTCTATGAGTTGCCACCTTTAAATTCCACCGTCTAGCCATCCATCCCAAGAAACCCAGTCCCAACCTTCCATGAGCAATGATGGCCTCTCCACTCTACCTTTCCTCGCCTTGTTTCTCACCAGCAATGGCCACATTGTGCCCTGTGGCTCCCAGCTGCTAGGACTGCCTCATATCAAGCAGCACATCTCACCACCAGTGTCTCACACCTGTCCTAACAACCTGCCGGGCTTATTTATTATAGCATTATTTAAAAAGAAAAAGACAATTAGGACAGAAGGTGGCCCTCAAAGATTAAAACAAGAAAATTTATCGAAGGAAAATACTATGAACTAGAGGTGTGGTCCATATAACATTTCATTCTATGACATGCTGGCTAGTTGCTAGAGGTCAAAGAACTTCGCTCTGAGCTCCCTGTTAACTATAGTAAAGAGGGAAGTTTGCTTCAGAAGTTGACAGCTTTGCCTGACATGGAGACCCAAGAAAAAAATTTCTTCAGCAACATGAGCTTCATTCATGTGATTTCTTTGTTCATTGCTTTATTCCCAACAAAGGGAATAGCAGTGCCAGGTATATATGTGTTCAAGAAATATTTATTGACTGACTTTGTGGCTGCTTGTAAAAGAATTGTGTAGTATAAAAAGTAGACTATGTCCTTAAATATGTCTATACAATAAAAACAACTGTACAGTTGGGATGGAAGGTACTGATTCTTTTTATGAAAAAAATAAAATTTCATAAGTCAGAATAACAATAGTTATTACACTGTGTACTTTTATCCTCAAACTAGATACTCAGAGTACACGACTTAAACCAAAAAGATGCCTACAAAAAAGTAACAAAACATAATAACACAGAATCTTCAGCAAATTAAGATAAACTAGAAAACTACACTGAGATACCCTCTTACCCAAGAAAAAAATGGCCATCATCAAAAAAATCTAACAATAAATGCTGGTGAGGATGTAGAGAAAAGGGACTCTACTGTATTGTTGGTGGGAGTGTCAACTGGTACAACCACTATGGAAGTCAGTATGAAGAGTCCTCAAAAAACTGAAACTAGAAATTCATTTTGACCCAGCTAGTTCTTATAAGCCAAATCAACACAGTCTCATGTCATGATGTCAATCCTTAGTTAACTAAAGGCAGTTTTTTGGAGGCTCCAACCAACCCGTGCAGGTCTGGCCTGCTGGCTCATGCTAGCAATGCTTTGCAAGGCTGTTTATCACGCCCAAGTGATCAGGGATGACTAACTGCCATGAAAAATCTTCTTGGGGAAATTATCTCTTGGAAACAAGAGTCCCAGATCCTGTCACCTCTTCCCACAGTGGCGTGACCTGATCTCCCAACGTCAGTAAAAGCTGTGTCTTCTGGTGTCCTGGCTATGAAGTGGTTTTGAGGCATTTTACAAGTCACGTCGTTTCCCTTCAGCTTTCCTTCTCAGCGTCTCAAGATTTATGGGTCATGAGCCCACTCAATGCATGGATACCTCTCTGACCACTGCTCCTCTTCCCCATCTGGAATTTACAGAAATTCCTCCTGAGAGCCAGCCTGTTCTCTCCACAGGACACTGTCCCCAACTCTTGGGTGCTTTCAGACCAGGCCTCCCTGTACTTCCTCTCATAGAGAAGGCCATCTCCCTGCACTGTGGACATTCTGGACCTCTTTCCCCTGGTCCCAATTACTCAGGAGAAAATGACACCTCTTGTATTAAGCACAATGCTTGAAAGCTGGGAGAAGCTTTCACACTGAGGCTATAGTCCATGATCAGAAATGCTTGAAAACTAAGTTACCCGTCACAAAAATCAACTGCCCTGTGGAAGCAAAGGTAATGTCACATTAGTGGAAACTGCTTACTTCCAAAGTTACAGAATTCTGTTTAAAACAAATGAAGGAATGTCCTCTATAACACCCCCATGCCTTCAACATCACTGCCACATTGGGTACTACAGTACCTGACAAGAGAGTGTCAGAAAACTTTCCCTTTGTTGACATAGGGAATTAAGTTCTTGAAATTTAGGAACAAGATGTGCAGGCTCATGTACAGAATTTGGAATCCTAGCTTCAACTTCCTACAAGTTAACTTACTGAATCTATGTTCTTGGACCAAGTATGTGCATTGGTCTCAGCTTTCCATCATTGTGACAAACACACCTGGCATAAACACCTGAAAGAAGGAAAGATTTGTTTTGGTTCATAGTTTCAGAGATTTCAGTCTCTGGTCAGCTGGCTCCACAGCTGTGGGCCTAAGATAAGGTAGGAGCATCCCGCCAGAAGGGTGTTGTGGAGCAGAGCTGCTCCCCTTACAGTAGCCAGAGGGTAGGGAGCTTGAGAAAACCAGAAAGAGGACTAGATTTGGTCCCCAAAGTCACACTGTCCTGATCCAGTCCCTTCTACCAATAGGCCCCGCCTCCTGTTTCCATCACCTCCTAATAATGCCATCAGATAATGTCATCAGTAGATTAGTCCACTGGTGAAGTTAGAACCTGCATGATACAATCATTTTAAAAGCTAATCAGCTGCCAGCCAAGTCTTCAATGTGATAAGCTTTTTGGGTGTGTGGGAGGGGTACATTTTAGATAATCACTGCAACAAGTACATAAGCCATTGAACCTCAGTTTCCCTGTCTGTAATACAAGAATAATAATAGCTAGCTAGCCAGGCATGGTGGCTCATGCCTGTTATCCTAGCACTCCGGAGGCTGAGGCAGGAGAATCACTGCAACTTTGAGGCTAGCATGGGCTATATAATGAGTTCAAGGCCAGCCTGCACTACATAGTGAAACCCTGTCTCAAAAAGACACCATCATCATCATCATCATCATCATCATCATAATAGTGTCTAGCTAGACATGATAGCATGTGTCTGTAATTCCAGTGCTCAGGAGGCTGAGGTAGGAGAATTGCTCAAGAGGCCAAGTGAGACCCTGGCTCAGAAAAAAAAAAGAAATGATAGCTAATTCATTGAGTGGTTAGGAAAGCTGAGAGCATGCAGAAGAATTACAGAGTGGTCAGTGCATAATAACATCTTCCACTGCCCCAGGAAAAGACCAGAGAGGGTCTTGGTTGAGGTTTGTAGGGACAGAAAGATGGGGAAAAGTGTTCCGTGGTCAGCAGAGAAAGGGCCCGTGACGGGCAGAATTTACCTGTGAGTTTAATTGGCCATCATGACATCCAGTGGACCTTGCTACTCAAGTTTGGTCAGTGTATCAGCTAAATCAGAGTCCCCTGAGAGCTTGTTAAAAATATAGACTCCAAGGACCCAGAATCTGCATGTTAACAAAATCTCAATTGATTGTTTGGCAAGCGTGGTAGCAGCCACTTTAGGGTTTAATGGTGAGTAAACACCAATAATAAACAATTCAGGGTTGTACATGAGTAGACTGACTTCTCCCCCTGCCATTTTTTGTTGTACAGGGTTAGCAGGTGGCCACCAGAGGCTTCTGGCAGCTGCTAGTCTAGGCAGTATACTTGTGAAATTAAAAAAAAATATATATATATATATATATCTTTTCGGTGGGCTTCATGTGCAGACTCATGCCAGGGCTCATAGCCAGAGATCAAATAGAGGTTAGATTTCAGAATCGCTTCACCCTCCACTGGGATTCTGGTGCAGGACACAGTCTACATAGCACTCTGAGGGTCTTCTTATGGAAACAGGTAAAACAAACAGTGCTTACAAGCTCCCAGAATTAATTCATCACTGTCAACTTCTGTATTAATGAAAAGCAATAGAGATAATGCTTTTCTTTCATTAAACACAAAAAGAAATCATGGCAGCATTTAATTATAGTAACAATGTATTATGACATCAGTTCTCTGTGAAGAAAGAGAAGTGCTCTGGGCATGCCATGGTGCGCACTGCCACACACGAAAGCAAATTCCATGCTGGTGTTTGGACTCTTGTAACTTGCAGATAAACTGTCATGCAGATACATAGAATTTTCCATAGGCGACCTTCACATTCATGGGTTTAATACTGATGATGTACTGGTGAATGAAGTGGAATGCATAATTTCATATATATATTGTTTGGGCATCTCCCAAAAGGACAAAAGACTGAAAAAGTAAGATAGCGCTCAAGCTAGCCAGTTCCATTGTGTCTCTGCTTAGCACAATGCGTCTTCTTCCCAAATTCATCTTCCATTGCAGTGTCTGAGTCCTGAATCCCAAAGTTGTCTATCAACTCTATATACTTCGGCTCAGATCTTGCCTAGTTACGTGCCAAAAAGTTGAATGCAATTTTGGTTCAAAATGTAATGTCTCATCAGTTTTTAGATGATGTATCCTCGTCCTACTACAGATCTTTTTTCAGTCACAATATTACATGTGGATCTACTTTCTTCAGAGGACCAACCTTTTCAGTTCAAGCACAGTTACTGCCACATCTATTTCTAGAGCACAAAATATTTTTGTTGATTTGTTGAACTGTTTCTTTTCCTTTGCCTTGTTGGCTATCTGTATGCTAGATTTCATCATTAGGATACAACTTACTATGTGAAATGTCTTCTGCAAATCCTTGCCCCACTTACAGCTTTTGGAGACAGTAAGCATTTGAATGCCACAGGTCAAATTTTATGTCAACAAATGTCTAAACCGCTAGTTTTCTTACAAAAATATATTGTTCTCTTAGCTGTAGCCAGTGCCCCACTGCTTGTTTATTTCAGGATCTAATTGACTTCATGAAATTTCAGTACAATATAAGAAACTGACAATTTATGGCATTGAGATATTCATTCTGATTTTTATGACCACCATCTGGGTCCACACAGATTTATTTTCCCATTGTTGTGTTAATGATTGGTATTTTATCATCATACCACTACCACCACCCCCATCTTCTCTACATAGGAAACTGGTGGACCTTAGATCTATTGTGTCAATTAATTGCTTTATACTCATGGAGAACCATGAGAATGTCCTGCCCCTACCGTTGTCTGAACTCTGAAAATGCAGATTTAACTTACAACATTGTGACCCATCATGCCGCTGAGTCTGACAGAAAGACATGCTGACACAGTGAGGGTAGCCACCACTAAGGACAGAAAGAAGTCCTTTCCTGCTGGTGACAATTCTTTGCAATTCCAGGGCACTGCTCTGGAAGCTATTGGCTCTGGGGCTTGCCTAGTACTGTATATAATGGTGTGGAGGCCACATCTTCATCTGCAGCATTTTTATTGGCCTCACCAATAAAAATGACATTTTTGCATCTCCATCTCTCAAATGTGGCCCTTCTGGTTGGAGTGCCATATTGGAGAGGGACCTAACAGACGTGTTGCCATTTGGTATGTTTTGGCTAAATGTTACTGTTTCTGTAACCCACTGGTTTTGGCTGGCTGTGTTAGACATCAGCTTGGGTGTTTATGGCTCTTTTGAAACTCCCGTATCACTCAGGCAGGCAATTGTTTACTTATGTTCTGCTGGAAACCCTTAGAAATATGTGCTCAATAGCTGCAGATGTGCCCACAGTTTGCCCACTGTCCCAGCCTGGGTCAGCAAACTTTTCGTCCTTTGAAATAACCCACGTTGTATTCCCCTAATAGAATATTATCCATCTGGTAAGTTAAGGCAAAGTGCTGAATATGTACTGTGTGTATTTGGGGCTCGCTGATTCTTGCTGTCAGTGGAAAGCAGGTAATGTCATCTACTTGCACAACTATGGTTTACTTTCAAAGCAATTTAGAGATGCTAGTCCTTATAATCTCCCACCAGAGAAGGGTGGAAATCTCAGGAAGACTGGAAATGTTAGTGCTAATGTTGCCCATAAATATCTAAGTCCAGCACAATTTTAGCAGCCTTATTTCAATGTCCTCCAAGGACCAGTGAATACCTAACTATTTGCCAGGTTTATACTGACTAGAGGATGAAGAAATGAAATCCTCCTCTCTAGCCCGCTTCTCACCAGCATTCTCTTCCCAGTGCCTTCCACAGTAGGGTTGCCCAGTTGTAGCAAATATGCAGGTGAACCTCACGGGCAGCGTGAGAGCAGAGCCAGGTGCTGACTCTGAGCTGGCAGCAGTAGGCAGTCAAGGGTGGAGGAAAGTGGGGTCAACTCAGTTGTATTCCGAGTCTGTGACCACTGAGGGGGCTTCTTTCTGCCCTGCAGCTCGGGTTCTCTCAAGGACCTTCTCAAAGTGAGGCTGGAACACTCCCCTCCCCCCACTCACTGAATCTTAACTCCGAGGTTGGATTTTGGGAATGAGCATGTTGGAAAACGTGTTTTGTTTTTCCAGTTCTTTTTATATTCTCAGTATTAGTACCTATCAGTAGAGTAGCTGGTTTCCAAACTGGGCTTACTTGCTGGTGTGGCCTTGCTCTCTCTACCCCCCAGTCCATGAGTGGCCTGTCTTGCCAATTTTCTAATGTCTTCTTCAATCTCTTCAGAGTTCTATAGCTTTTCAGTATAAAGGTCTTTGTTTGGTTTGGTTTTGTTTGTTGTTTTTTGTTTTGTACCAGGAATCATAATTTTTCTTAAAGGAATCATGAATGGAATTCTTTTCCTAATTTCTTTCTTGTTGGGTTCATTATTGGTGGACAGGAATGCTACTGACTTTGGTGTGTTGATTTTGTAATCTGCCACTTTGCTGAATTCTTTACCCATTCTAAATATCTTCTAGTGGAATTTTTAGGGTCTTCTATATAAATGATCCATTATCTGCAAATAAAGGTAATTCAACTCTTTCCTTTACTGTTCATATTTTTTCATTTCTTTCTGTTGCCTGATTGCTCTGGATAAGGTTTCAAGTGCTATATTGAACAGCAGTTGTAAGACTGGACAGCCTTGTCTCATTCTTGATTTTAGAGGAAATCATTTCTGTTTTTCCACATTTTGTATGATGTTGGTCTTGGGTTTGTCATATACCTTTTGTCAGTTTGAAGTAAGGTCCTTCCATACCTATTTTTACCAAGGTTTTTATCATGAAGAAGTGAAGGATACTAAAGGATTTTTTCTGCATCTATAGAGATGATCATGTAATTCTTATCCTTGATTCTGTTTGTATATCTAGAATATACAAAGAACTCAAAAAAAGTAACCCCCCAAAATCCTATAACCCATGCAAAGATTGATCAAATGAACTGAATACACACTTCTCAAAAGAAGCACAAATCACCAATGAGTACACAAAATAATGTTCATCATCTTTAGCCATAAGGGAAATGCATTCTTATTCCAGTCAGAATGGCTATCATCAAGAACACAAAGAATACCAGTTGTTGGTGGGAATGGAAACCAGTACAACCACTATGAAAATCTGTATGGAGATTCCTCAAAAAACTAAAAGTTGAAATTCCATTTGACCTAGCTACACCTCTTCTGAGTGTATTCCCAAGAGTTAAAGATATTGTACTATAGTGATACCTGCATATCCATGTTTATATACACACAATTCATAATAGCCAACCTCTAGAAACAGCCTAGATGCCCATCAACAGACAAATAGAAAAATAAAATGTGGTATATATGCACAATAGAATGTTTAAACCAGTAAGTCATTTTATAGCATCAAGATGTGGGTGCTTGTCTTACAGATTCTCCCTGTATGGGCTTTTCTAAGCTTCATTCATTTCTTTCATTCTTTTTTGCCATATACAGTTACTACTTATCCTCTTGTTTATTTAATATTTGATTCACTATTCCAGCTCTAACTTGTGTTTGACTTAAAAAAACAAAAGAAAGTTGTTAAATTCTGTTTTGATTGTGTCCTTAAAGGGCTTAGACCTGTTCTTTGTCTTGTTTTGTTTTTTAAAGGAAGTAGACATCAACTGTCAGGTAATATTATAGACAAAGTATCCTAGACTAAAACTGAAAATCATTTCCCAGTCTTCTGAAAACTATCTCACATACCATAAATACTAAGTTTCTATTCTTTAAGACATACAAGTAAGCTGAGTATACATACACCTGTAATCCCAGCATTCTGGAAGGCAGGAGGATGATTGCAAGTTCAAGCCCAGCCTGGGCAATTTAGTGACTTAGTGAGACCTTATCTCAAAAAGTTTAAAAAGGCCAAAACTGTAGGTCAACACCACAGCCCTGGGTTTAATCCTAAATATCAAACAAACAAAACAAAACACTAGTTCAGAAGTGCCGAGTTTCTCAAAGGACCGTATTTTATAGGAGATGCAATGATTCAAAGGTAGACATATTGCCACATAAGAAATCAATCTGGACATTTCATAGTACTCTCATGTGCATCTTTAAAACTGCTTCAGAATTTAGCATGAATGCTTTGCATTTGAAGTCACTGAACAAATACTTGTCATAGGAATGAATGAAGGAATGTACAAACAGCCTGGCTGTAAAATTGATT
Organism: Dasyprocta punctata; assembly: GCA_004363535.1. NCBI lineage: Eukaryota > Metazoa > Chordata > Mammalia > Rodentia > Dasyproctidae > Dasyprocta > Dasyprocta punctata. Next base: position 35,480 of record RJWM01006774.1, read on the forward strand.
TTGTACCTTTTCTCAGTTTAACTGCTCCATTAACCTCTAGTGGTTCAGTTGAGTGTCTCCCTAATACAATACAGATTCTACCCTATGGATTTCTTCTCCCACGTGGTGCATTCCAATTATAGGATTCAGCTAGACAGCACCTGATTTGCATGTGATTTGGTAGCAGTCAATTCAGCATTCATGGAGGTCGAAGTGGATTTTTTTTGTCTATTACACTTCCCATTTTTCATATCAAGTTATCCTTTCATTTATGTTAGGTCCTGAACCACATAATTTATTAGAGCCACTAGATAGTGCTTAAGTTTAGTTTCACTGTAGAACTCTATGCTTAATACTAATCCTGTGGACACTGGCTTCTTCGTACCTGAGGGTTTATGTTTACAGCTATGAAACCTAAAGCAGTTTTACTCATTCTGAATCTCTGGCTTCAGCTCACTGAACAAGTTGCACTATTTTCTCATTAATTGGATGGTAAACAGTTTCATTTCTGGCTCATGAGCATTGTAAAAGATGCTTGCAAACTATGAACAGCCAAAGTCTAAGAATTATTTTGAAATGCTTGTGTAAATAAACCACACATACAATTTGCTTTTGTTACTAAGGTTTATAGTTAAGAAAGGATTTTTAAAAATGTGCACTTTGCTTTGATTTTAAGTGTATCTAGACCTTCTTTCCTGAATAGTTTGCAGTCAACTGTTTTCTAAATTCAAAGCCAAAGGGGAATTAGTCTGTTAGGGCTGCTATAACACAATACCAGAGACTGGTGGCTTAATCAACAGACATCTGTTCTCACCAGTTAGAAGGCTGAGAAGTCCAAGAATAAGCTGCTGGCCTATTCATTTCCTAATCTGGGTATTTTTCTGGGCTTGCAGATGTCTGCTTTCTCTGTGTCCTCACATGGTCAGAGAAAGATCTCTCTTTTCTAGTAAAGCCATTATTTCTATCATAAGGGCCCCATCCTAACAATCTCGTCTACCTCTTAATTATGTCCCAAAAGCCCTATTCTTCAAATATCACCAGATTAGAGGCTAGTTTTTTTGTTGTTGTTGTTGTTTTATTTTGTTTTGTTTTGAGACAGAATCTCCCTGTGTAGTCTAGGTTAGCCTCAAGCTCACAATGATCCTCCTGCCTCAGCTTCCTGAATGCTGGGGTTACAGGCATGCACCACCATGCCTGACTTGAAAGCTAATATTTCAGCACAGGCATTTTAGGGGAACACAATTCATTCCATATCAGGTATCATGTGTGCAATTATAGTCACAAGGGAAAAGACTTTCTGATTCCCATTAGGCTTAGCGTTGTTACTTACTCAACAGCCAAAGCCTAAGGTAATCCATATATACAACATAAGTTTTTTGAGGAGTTACTTTTCCCTAAGTTAAATAAAAACCATAGTGATATGAAGTTCTTTTCCATTTTCAATCTTCTTATAACCAGTTCCTGGAAGTGCACATTGCTATCACCTTTCCAGAGGGCCATTTGCTGTGCAGGACAAAATCCTTAAAAATGTTTGACTCAGAAGGGACAAACTGCTTATTCACATCAACACACCACTGAATATTTTATGTGAGGGGCCAAGAAGAGCCAAGAGAACCTCAAAAGAAAATCAGTAGAAAGACTTGCTCTTCTAGTTGTCAGAACTTGGTATGAGCCAGGCGTGGTGGCTCATGGCTATAATCTCAGCACTCAGGAGGCTGAGGCAGGAGGATTGTCGTGAGTTCAAGTCCAGCTTGGACTACCAAGAAGGACCTATCTCAAAAAAAAAAAAAAGACACTTCATATGATAGTCTCATAATTCAGACAACATGGTATTGGCATAAGGACAGAAAATAGATCACAGACCAGATAGCTGTATCACAGACTCATGTGTATATGGGTGCTGGGTTGTGTCAAAGCCAGCCCTGTAAAGGGTAGTACAGAGATAGTCTCTTGATAAATGATGGGTTTCCATATGGGAAAAAATTACACTGAATGCTTTGTACATAAAACTCAATGCCAGCTAAATTATAAACCTGAATGTAAAAAATAAAATAATAATGCTTTTAGATAATATACAGGATAGCTAGGGGGAGTTTTAAACAATATAAAAAGAACTAATTATGAAGATAAATATATATACGAACTTCTGTTAATCAAAAAATACTGTAAAAAACTAGTGAAAATACAAACCACGCAATAGGAGAAGATACTGCAGCACAGTCAAGTGACAAAGAACTTCTACTCACATTACACAAAGAACTCTGCTGATCAATAAGCAAAAGACAAGTACCCTAGCAAGAGAAATGCAAAAACTTGAATAGGCTCTTCACAAAGGAAGAAGACAAAATTGCCAATTGACTAAGATTCATAGTCTTGTTAGTAACCAGGAAAATGCAATCAAAAACCATGGTGAGGTATTACACAGCACCAAAATGCCAAAAATATTAAAAAGTTGGCAATGCCAAAGAGTGGTGGGATGGGAACTCCTACATACTTGTGAAAGTCATAAATTACTACTAGTTTGGAAAAAAAGTCTTTGGTGCTTTTGTAGCAAGCCTGAAAGTCTTCACACGATGATCTAGCAATGCTACTCACAAGACATTCACACTGGAGAATCTGTGAACGTGTACACCAGGAGACATGGGCCGGAATCTTCAAAAGGATGTCATTTATTAAACCCAAATACAAACTCAGATAAATGGAATGGAATATAAAATGAAAAGGAATAGGGTATAAACAAAACATGAATAAGCGTTGCTAAAAGTGTGAGTAGAATGGGGAAGAAGTATCACCTTATTCCCACAAAGTTCAATAATAGGTAAAATAAAAGTATACTCTTTTGAAATGTGGCAAAAGCTTTTTTACTTTTTTTTTATTTTAAAGATAGTAAAATCCAACAGAACATAACACAATGAAGGCAATCAAAACAAAGCAGCAGAACTGGTACAGAACTTTGAAGAAAGATACTATGAAAGCAATAGCTACTATAGTGTATCTTGTTATCTTCAGAATAGCTGGTCATTCCAACAGGTATAGTAGAATTGAACCAAAAACAAAACAGAATAAAACCAATAAAAACAGAATATAAAATAAAGCAAAAAAATAATCAGAGTAAAGCAAAACAATAAGAACCATATTGGGCCTCGAAGACAAGACAGAAGAGAATCCCCCATATTTGCTACATTGCCTACTGTCATCTTCCAAAGAGATGCTCAGGTTGCCAACCCGAGGCCTTCAAATCAACAAAACAATACTAGCATTTAGTTGCTTAATGTTCCTTAGTTGCTATCAATTTAGCCAGACCTCCGAACCAGCAGGTTGCTTACCGGGTGGGGGGAAGGTAGGGGGTGTGGTCCTTGATTCTAAGCCTATGCCCTGGTGCCGCTCGGGCTCAGTGGGGTGGGTCCCCGAGAGGTCCATTTTCGTTCTCTTCCGGGAGTCCCGGGCGGTTGCACCGTCCCCCAGAAGGCAGATTAGCTGTCCTGTGTCGGAGCCGCTCAGGCTCAGCCACAAAAGCTTTTTTAAAAAGACAAAGAAATACTTCCAGCAAAAATCAGATAATGTTTTCTTGTGTTGGGAAAGAGAAAGCATAGTATAGTTAAGAAAGACAGACAGAGGGCTGGGGATTTAGCTCAGTGGCATAAGTGCCTCCTGCCTGGCAAGTGCAAGGTCATGAGTTTGATCCCTGGTACAAAAAAAAAAAAAAAAAAAAGGGACAGACAGAGAGGTGTTTTGATGGGGATTCACAATATTTTTTCTATTGACTTAGTGGTACAAGATTATCAGTATTCATTACAATGTGCTTTTTTGTGTACTTTTCTTATGTGCCGTGTATTTCATAAGATAAAAGGAAAAAGAAAGGCAAGAACAAAATAAAGAAAGAAGAAGGAAGAAAAGAAAAGAATGAAAACAAAGAAAAGAAAGAAAGCAGGAAGAAAATAAACTGAAAACAGAAAGACTGATGGCCTCTAACCAACATCCTATTTCAGAAATCTGTGCAACAGAAACAAGAATAAAGATGTGTCTAAAGTTTTAACTAAGATCATTACAACATTTTCTAATAGCAAATAAGTGGAATAACCTAAAAGCCCAAAAATAAAGGAGTATAAGTATGCCCTTATGTCCAAAGGCAATGTAACTGCTACAGATGATATAGTAGAACTGTATTTACTAACATGAATCACTGAGTGTGGTAGACTCAGAGATGCACTCGCTGTCCAGCTGCAGGAGTGTGGTGGGCAGGTCCCCTCCAGCTGTCAGCTACTTCAGAGTTGGCCTCAGCCGCAGAGAGCTCTGGATCTCAGAAAGGCCTGTGACCCAACTTTCTGCAGCTAGGACAGTGCCTTCCAGACAGCAAAGCAACAGATGGAAAACCAGCCTAGGACACCACCTTGTGTTTGTAAATTGCCATCATCTTAAAGCCTCTGTGTGTTGCAGTGTATTTGTTACTGCAGCTGTACCCTACCTAATACGGTTGTATACATTGCAAATCAGGAGCTTTAGCATAAAAATTCAGATTTATGACTTGTATTGAATAATCTGGAAATCTAGCAACATTGGACCTACACGTTCATAAAATAGTCCTCCAGAGATGAGTAGCAATACTCATTTGGGGGAAGGGCAATTTTTTTGCAGGGCAGCTTTTAAAAATCACACACACACCGTGTCATGGACACATGCACACAGTTGGCTTGTGAGTGGTAATAGCACCGTATGATGGGGCAGGCCCATTTCACAGATGAGGAAGCTGAAGTCCCCAGAGTGGTGAGATTATAAGAGAGAAATCAGGAACAGAATCTTCTCAGCCAGTGTCTTTCTCCTTGGGTAACCACCAGCTGCATACTTTCAGAACATGCCCCTGATGCCTATTCTGCCTCACGCTGCATACAGCAGGTTATATTTTGGTTCTGATCTTTACTTCCTATTTTTAAAAGAATTAAGTTGTTTTGTATGTTTTTTGTTGTTGCTTTTAAAATCTATGACAACATTGATTTCATGTGATGCAAGAAGTGTTAGCATTCTGCTGGCCTATTTATAAGTAATTCTAAATCAGGGCAGTGGAAGCATTTCTGTCGGTGGTCTCTTCGGAATGTGTGACAGTGGCCATGTGACATCGTCTCTCTTCCCATCTTTATGTTCACCTCATTTCATTTGGAAATCAGAAAACAATCATAGAACCATTACAATACCATTGATCCCTGATGGATGAGAAACCATGTCATGTCATTGGCAGCTGGCACTGGTGGCTCCCCAACGCACCAAGGGAAATGCGGATATTTAGGCCATAAAGTCTGGGCTGGGCCTGATCCACTCTGCTTGCAAAATGCAGGAATTTCCCATATACCGGAAGTCAAACAACAGCACAGGCTCAAAGTTTCTCAGTTTTTGTCGGTTTAAGTTAGTGCTTTAATGCAATTTTAATAGGTAGTGATTTTATTTTCTATCTAATGAAACCAACAGAGCATGAAAATAGACATTCGAATTTGAATGATAATGAGTCCTTTAGCTCTGGTGCCAGCGTAGCTGAGTGAGGTACAGTACTTAAGGTACAAAGAATACACTGCTTCAGAAGAGGCTTTTATTAGCTTCATTAGGGTGGTCATCAAATGAATGATTTCATAGCAGATCTAATTAACCAAAGAACATGCAGGAGCTGCATCTCCTTCTTGCTAATTGGGAATCTAGACACCAAGGGATGTTAACCGCCTTAGAAATTCAGCATATAGATACACTTGATAACCTCTTTGTGTGAAGGTGTTTCATGAGGGGGCATTTTAGAAGCAGAATTCTGAACAACACAACATAAAACCTCCCAGACTTCTGGCTCCTGATGATGGACTCAAGACACCCATCTGTCTCATCCCCTGGCCACCAAGTAAGGCATCTTTCATCTATAGCACATCAGAAATTTGGGGGAACCCCCAATGGCCTCACTGCGAGGGAAGGACCTGAGACGGTAAAGCACAGGAAAGTGGTCTGCCCTGCGCACCATGGAGAAGCTGCACGTTCCGCCAGACACCGAGAGCCATGGTGGAGCAGATGAACAAAGCTGGAATTCTGGGCAGAGCTTAGAGGTGCTGCCTTCAAGAAGCAGGGGCAAGCTTTAGCCTGGAGGCCTCCACTCAGAATGAAGCCTTCCTGATGCCAGTAAATGGGCTTCTGCCAGAGCCACCTTCCCGACTTTTCTCATGAGAACACCAGAGACTTGGCCTGTCTTCATCCCCATCCACTAACATGGAAGCACGAGGCTCCTGCTTCAGGAGGACTCCAGCCTACACCTCTCAGTAGGAAGGTATATCAAGCCAGGTATGAGGTACACACCTATAATGGCAGTTATTCAAGTGACTGAACATTATGAGTTTGAGGCTACTCTGGGCAACTTAGCAAGAATCTCAAAAAAAAAAAAATGTGACCACTAGGTTTTAAAAAAAGAAGAAAAAAGAAAAGGAATGGTGAGGTGGATTAAAGATCAATTTGTTCATCTTAAAGGCAGAGCAGAAATCTCCCAGAATACAGAGCAAAAGAAGAAGGCAGAGGAGGAGGAAGAGGAGGAGAAAAAGAAGAGGAAGAAGAAAAGGAAGAAGAGGAAGAAGAAGGGGAAGAAGAAGAAAAAGGAGGAGAAGAAGAAGGAGGAGAAGCAGCAGCAGCAGCAGCTAGACTTGGTGGCACGCATCTATAATCCCAGAATTCAAGGGGCCTGGACCACATAATGAATTCAAGGCCAACCTGAATTACATAATGGTACATAGCTGTAATCCCCAGCATTCTGGGAAGCTGAGGCAAGAGAATCACAATTTTGAGCCCAGCCTGGGCAATTTATGACTTAGTGACATCTTGTCTCAAATTTAAAAATAAAAAGGGCTCAGGATCACACACACATACACACACACCAGCAAAGCAAAAACATGGAAAATATATTCCAAAAGTTTGACATCTATGAAATAGTAATTCCAGCAAAGGTGTACAGTCATACCTGAAGAGAAGAAATAATCTAAATGATAACAGAAGATGCCCTGAACTTTCATGAAAAGATAAATATGAATTTTCAGTTTGAAAGGGTTCACCAAGTTCTAAACAAGATTAAAGAAAAAGACCCTCTGGACACACCCTGCTAACATGCCCTGACTCCAAGGATAAAAAGAAAATCCTAAAAACTCCCACTAAAAAGTCAGATTCTTAAAATGGAACAAAAGCCAGGCTTTTCTTAAACAGCATTAAATTCTAGAACATAAGCATGCAATAGCCTTAATAGTCTAATGAAAAATCCTTTTCTACCTAGAATTTTATAACCTGGAAAATATTAGTCAAATAATAGAGGAAAATAAATCCCCAGCCCATATCTTAGATGAAAGAGTTAAGCAAATGAAATTAAATGAAATAAAACAGATTATATATCACGTAACTAAAGACTGAGTATTGAATATGATCTATAGAAGAGAAACTAAGAAAATATATTTAGCTGAGATGATTGGAAAATTCTGCTTCAATGAGCAAGTTTTATTTTGCTTTCATTTTGTTGTGTCTTGTTATGTTGTGGCTTTTTTGGGGTTGTGTTTTGTTTTGTTTGCAGTTCTGGGGATTAAATTCAGGACATCATGCATGCTAACAAAATATTCTACCACTGAACCATATCTCCAACCCTAAAACATTTTTAAAGGATTATATCTTCTACTGTGTGGCTTAAATCACAGTTGGCTCCACAATGATCAATACCTATATAATAACATCATTGTAAATGCTGTTAGTAGGTTTTCAATTTTTAGAATTAGTCTAAAGACAGGATGGAAGGCTTAGTTATAAATACATGAACAGAATTCACTTTTCCTAAACTATGACATTGTAACTACATCAGCCAAAAATGGAAAGGTGGAGAAGGGGAAGAGGGTGAGAGACTAAAGAGTTAGGCAACACAAACAACAGAGCACTAAATAGTATAATTGAGCTAAAGGCTTCATTCTTGACAGAGGGAAATTAAAAGTTTACATTTAAAGTAGATAAATCAAGAAACAGGTACGATCATATATATATATATATATATTGAACTCACAACCTCGCACCTACCAGGGCAGGTGCTTAAGCCACTGAGCCAAACTCCCAGCCCTGGTTTTTTGAAGCAGGGTCGCACTGTGTAGCTCAGGCCAGCCTTGCGCTTGAGTTGTAGCCCAAACCGGCCTCGAACTCACAACGCTCCACCTACCTCAGCCTCCCGAGTGCTGGGATTAAAGGCGTGCGCCACCACGCCCGGCTCCAGGTACGATCATATTACATCAATTTATGATGGTAAGCGTTAGAGGAATTTAGAACAAGAAGTATTGACAGTGGTGGTGTCTGGGGGTAGGCCCCCATAGCTGAAGTAAGCAAATTTTAGTTTTGATTTTTTTCATTCTTTTATATGTTTAAATTTTATTATTTTATTTTAAGTTTAAAAAATACCTGTTTATAGCGTTGTATTGTTTGCCCCTGCTTTTAAAGCAGTTAGGAGGAACATAGCAAACTGAACAGTTTCATGATCTTCACCCAGGTTGCAAAACCCATTTATCTTCTAAGAACTTTAATTAGGTGGATGCTAAAGATCAAAACAAAGTCTCAGCATCTTTTTCTTTTTTCCTCTCTGTCTCTCTTAGAAGAGAAAGAAGTAGCTATTTGTGTGACAATTCTATAAAAATACACACGATAATATACACTTTTGGACTGATTTAGCAGGGTCTAGTGCCAGAATTATTACAGCCGCCCCTATGTTTCCTGTTAATATTAGGGGAAAACATGTGCACTGTTTGATGCCTTTTCTGCTTTCTGAATGCCAAATTCTTCAGGAGCTCGGGGTGGCAATGAGGATATTCGATGACGATGATGATCACATTGGGTTTGGGTAGTCGGTGCTGGGTAACAGGAAGAAGCCTGAACAAAATCTCACATTTCTGTGGCATTTAGGATCCTGGTAAAAACACCAGGAGCTCTATTGCCATTTCCATGTTCCTTTGGGTGAAATCATTGGGAGCTAGCATTTTTGTAGAGCAGCAATAAAAACGTAGTGTCTTGCTACGCATAGTGATTTCCTATAATGTTGCATTGCCACCACACCCATCTTGAACACAGCCGTAGCTTTCTCCTGTCAGAAGCAGGGCTTAGACACCCTTGACACACTTCCTAGTTCTCTGGCTCCTCCCAGTCCCTTAGTGTGCACACTCCGATCTCTGACATGCACAAGCACCTCCTGCTGATCACCTCCCCAGGGGACAGCGAGAACGACCTTAGCTCACTCACTGACCTCCACATCCCTCAGGTACTGTGTGGATGTGCATGGTGACCCCCTCTCAAATGCCTGTACCCCAACAAAGGTGGTGGCCCACAGGTCCCTCATTCTCTCTCTTGCCCCCCCACTCACTAGTTGAGCACCCACATCCTGGACAGCTCCCTTTTCCATCTGGCCTTGACCCCTGGAATCTCTAAATTATGTGCTGCTTGTTATTTTATGTGTTTGTAAAGTTGCCTCCTCTGTCTCACCTGGCTGTCACGCCTGAACCTAACTCCCCTGCTGGTCAGGGCTCTCCCAGGAGGTGGTCAAGTTGCTAGACATGAACTCAAGTCAGACAAGAGGCCTGGCATCTGCAGTATAAACAAGTTTCCAGTGACAGGGACGCCTGGTCACAAGGAGACAGCTAGGAATTAGGCCATCCAGTAGAAAAACGAAGTGTCCACGAAAGGCACACGTAAGAGCCATGGCTAACTGCTCGGGAGACACATCAGGGCAGGGCTATCGATAACAGCCAGTTTCCGTGCCTGTTTGTTCTTGAGAGACTTCAAGAACAAATCACAAAAATATAGCACTGTTACTAGCACGGCTCTCTCACTAGTGTCAGTGGGACCTAACTCCTGTTCCAAAAACTGCAGCCCAGTTCATCGCTCCCCATTCAAAGCAGCTGTTTAGCATCAGTAGACAACTGCAGTCCTGTGCCAAGGATAGGAAGGCGAGAGCCATGTAGTTCAAAACATCTGCCCGAACATCTAAATGTTTCAACTGCTCCCTCAATGGCGTGCATGTGTGTGTGCGGAGAGGATATCAATCCAGAGTTGGCACTGTCTTTGGGAAAACAAGGTCTTGTGTTTCAATTGCGAATGAGGGACAGCATCTGAGTTCCCTCTGCAGAAATTGCAAGGCGAAGTGTGGTCCCAGTCCTGGGTTCAAAGTTCCAGGTTCTGTTGTCTAAAACCCAGTGGCCCTTGAAAGCCTTCCTGACAGCACCTGGCAGATGGCACACTCTCTTCTCCACAGATGTGACTCAATACTTACAATGATCCCACAGAGTCAGTGTCACTGTTAAGGCCCCCATCTTTCAGAGCAGGTAACTGGGGCCCAGAAAGGAGAGCAACTTACCTGAAGGTACACAGCTAGAACAAGATAGGGTTAAGGTTTGACCCAGGAAATTGCCTTTCCCTTTAAACTGTGTTTCTTCTAAAAGCAATGCTTTCTTCTCCCTAGTGTTTTGTGATTTGGTTTTAAGATTCATAGTGTATGCCAGCAGGAATTTTGGAGATTAGGTGGATTGTTCCAATAATGCACAGCCCCTCTGCAAGATTCACACCCATGCCAAGGTCCTTCCCCCTTTGCAATGTGAAGTTGACGCTCCTATCAAAAGGTGGAGTCTGTCTTCCCATGCTTGATATCCGGGCTGATCGTGTCTCTTGCTTTGGCCAAGAGAATGCAGACAGTGGAGGGGAAGTTGTGTAACCTCAGAGCCTATCCCTAAAGAGAACTTGTGACTTCCAGCCTCATCCTTTATCAACACCCTGTGACCACCATGGCATGAAGAAGCCCAGAATGAAAGATCGCATGGAGGGAAACAGCCAGCATCCCAAGTGTCACAGAATGAGCCCAGACCTCCCTGATGCATCGATGGCAAAACCAGCAAATAACAGTCTAGCCAACCCATAAAACTGTGACATCATAAAGCTTTGTCACTGTAAGCCTCTAAGCTGTGGGGTGGTATGCTAGCAGCCATAAATAACTGATACAGAAACCAGATGGCACAACACGCTAAGTCCATAGCTGAGAAATCAGAGGTAAACCAACTTTCTAAGTCCTTAGGGACAGAATTAAGATAGAGTCTCTGTTCTGGCCTAGGTCTTGCCATTGACAGAATAGTGTCTGTGCTAAAGAAGTCACTAGGTTTTGTGTGTTTGCATTCACTAAAAGAAGCTGACTCAAGGACTAGAGCCAGGTGCCTAGAGGACAGTCCCAGCTTCAGCCCCCAGGGATCAGATTGTCCCCAACCCCCAGTTTGACAGAGTACCCAGGATACCTCAAGGTTAGTACATGGGGGTGGGCAGTGACAAGTGGAAGAGAAAAGGCCTGTGATGGACGCTGGAGGCTCTTACACCTTGAGCATAGAGGCTGACAAAGGGGAGAACGCAGAAAGCATCAAAAGGATTCCCTCCTGACGACCTGAGCTGCACATGCCATTCATCCTCTCATTGGGGCAAGGTGGCCTCCAAACCCCACACCTGCCAAAGCCACCAACCTAGACCACTCGGCCAGCAAAACTAGATGAGCCTTAGCTGGGGTAGGAGTAGTCAGGGGTCATTGAATGATAAGGGGAGCAAAGGAGACAAGAGTTTAGAAAAGAGAAAGATTTAAAACAACCAGGCAGGACTCCTAGAAGAGCCTTTTCTCTGCTCTGCCTCCGTCGGTGGCTGTAACATACGCAGCTCAAGAAGGAGGAAGACGAAAGATCATCTAAGCATCTCAGACAGAGCACTGAGCCCCTTCTCCAGTCTGAGCCGACAGTGCCGCACACCTTCATGCCTCGGGCCTGGCAGGAGGATGGCCTCTGGTCTGGCTGCTTTCAGCCTCTCTTCTCTCTCCCTTTCTCCCACCATGGTACAGAGAAAATCTAATGTCCTATCTCCTATGGAAATGTGACAGCCCCACCACCACCACCATTTGCACATCACTTTTGAAATTCCTCATAACCGTAGATATCTGTACTATCACTTAGTGTTGTTCTTTAAAGTGACTCACTTTTTGACTTAAATAAATGGATTGAAGTCATTCTGAGCAATAATACCCATGACATTGTGGGTTTGATGTGCTGTTTATAGTTTTCTCAATGTGCATTACAATAATTACATAACTGAAAAATGTAAATGTTCCTCATGTGCCATCTAAAATCATCCCACTGGATGTATTTCACTCTGAAACCCCATAGAGGGCTTATCAGGTGGAATACTAGTGTTTGAAAAAAAAAAAAAAAACAGGAACTCTGATGACCATCCATAAGGAGATTTTAAAGGAACTCTGTGAGAGAGAGGTCAGAGTTGTCTCTCAGAGTAAAAGGGAGTCAGAAAATCTAAGTTCACAAAAGACAAGGCCAGCAGGTCTGGTGAGGAGATCGGGCCACAGAGAATGTGCCCGGCTCCATCCACACACAAGTATTCAATGAGTGACAGCTGAACATTGCCTGTCTGGGTCTCTATGGTTCCAATTCCAGGGAGGGATTATGTGACATCCCTGGAACTGATATCAAAAATTCACTCATCAAATGGATACTGGATCCTCAAATACTCACTGTCCATGAGAAAGGATTTTTGTGCCCTTCTCAACTGAAAGCTGCCTCTGCAATAATGTTGACGGGTACAGTGTTTTCATCTGCTTCACGTGGAAAGGTAGAAATATGTTTGTCTGTTTGCTTCTTGGGGAAGCATATTTATTTATTTGATGTTGGAGCTTTTAAGGAGGAAGAGTGAGCAATGGAAGACACTAATAGCATTATAATTGTCTAGCCTTTAAAAACAAATCCAATTTAAATAGATGAGAAGTACTTTCATCATCATAATCTATTGATTTCCTGGGCCCAAAAGAAATTCTTTCTAGCTCATATTCTAAGATCAGTGGGTTCTTCCTGGTTCAATTAGAAAGCTCAAAGCCAAATTCTGGCTCACTATTGGTAACCATGGTTTTTCACCTCTTCCACTTTTATATCCATATTTTTGTTTTTTCTTTTTTCAATCACTCTTGGGGTATAGCTGGTGCATTTCTCAGTAGTAGAACTCTGCTTAGCATGTGTTGGGCCCTGAATTCAATCCCAAGAACTGAAAACAAACACACATACTCTCTCTGTCTTTCTCTCTCTATCTCTCTCCTTCCCAAATTCTACTTGCTTTCCTTTATTTTATATTGCTTGCTTTTAGAGCCGTGAAAGCTACCCAAAATATACACATGAAAAGTTGGGAGCTGTTAATGATGATGGTTGTGGTGGTAGTGGTGGTGGTGATGAAGATGATGTCATATAGATACCCATATCATAGAATGCTAAAATGAGCCACTTCCATAGCAGTTCTGGTCAGAACTCCATAGTCCAATACCACATCAATAATGGCAAGTACTCCCACACCACACAGTTTGGTACTAGACAACTCATACAGGACTTGCAAAAGATGGGTCAAAAATCCCAATCCTTAACCCAGTGCCACCTTGAGGGTATTAAAGAGCAAAGTTGCAGAGGCTGGGAGGTTGCAGAGAACATTACTATTGAAATGTGAAATGTTTCCTCTCCCTCCATCTATGGGGAAGAAGTAGGAAGTGGGAAAGCCTTAAGTGGTTTTGGGGCTAGAGGAGAAAATAATTGGTTTCTTATGAGTTCTTAGGACTCCTTTCAACACATTAATTCTATTAACTCCCAATCTAACACACAGAGTTAAGACCACAGGAAGCAATTCTTCACAGTGTTGGTCCCAGGGGCCCTGCATGAAAGTCTACATGATTTCCATTAGAAAACCAGTCACTAACTAAATGGTAGCCCTTACTGGTGGTGGTGCCATAGAATTATTCTAAATCTAGCAAAACACTACTTTACCCGGAAGCCTAGGCTCCTCCTCTGGGTCTTTGGATTTTGTTTTCTCAAGCTTAGTTTTCATGTGTCCCCTCATTTTGTACTTGGCCAGCACTGGTTTTTTGATACTCTAAGACCTGAACAAATTCTTCCCATGTCTCCTAAAACTTGTTAACAAAGGCCAAAGTCCTATGACTGTCAGGTGGGCACAGAGTCTGCATAGGGAATGGGTTAGTAAGAAAATGTCACACAGACTGGTGCTAGGCCCAGGCAGCAAGGAAACCTCAAGGCCAGCGTGAAGAGAGCCTGTGGAATATCTTGACCAGATTATCAAGCCAGAAATCAAGCAGTGAGGTCCTTGCCTGACTTTTCCACAAGCTGAGAGTTTAAACAGCCCTGCTACTCCATGAAATGTTGTAGCTAAATGCAGTGCCCTCACAGGGAACCAGCCCACTTCACCTAATTGATAAATGCTTCAAGATTGAGGCTTTCCATGTCTCCCTAATGATAGGTTGCAGTGAATGTTCAATACTTTTTTACAGATGTGGTTAGAAGAATGGATTGTGCAGTTTAAAGCAAGTGGGATGAAATTCTAGCAGATCAATGCATTTAAATTATATTTTTAATTATACAGAAAAACTAACATTCAAATAATGTATTCAATGCAAGAAAATATTCCTTAGTTTTCTGAGGTTATGGCTTTAGCACACTGTATTTCCTGAAAGTCAAAACACAACAAATGCGATTCTTTTCTTCTTTAATCATTTAATTATTCTTCATTCACTTCTGGGATTGTGCCTGATGGCTAGAGAAATGAAAGATCAAGGCATCCCAGGGTTCCTTATTAATTCCACACACCAAACATTTCCAAATAGCCCTATATAACATACTGCTGACTGTAAATATTTTAGCCTGAGAAATAAATACACTGAATGTTAAATTTATGATTTCTCAATAAACTGGCACTCATTGTTTTCCAGAAATTTCCAAAGACAGATGCTGAAGAAAGATACTTCTGAAGGAAAACAGTATTCGTTAGTAACTGATCAACTCAAAGTAATGGTCAGCATATTTGAACAGACACTACCGGAAACCACATGTTTCTTATATTTAGAAAACTTCCCCCAAAAGAACAGCAGAGTCCACAGCTGACCAGAGAAGCCAAAAAGGGCTGAGACTCATGTCCCCAGACCCTCTGCAGCGTGACTTCAGCCTAGCAGGCCACTGTGCAGAGACAGGAGCAGACAAGACTCAGCCTGATGGTGATCACGGAGGGACTGTGCTGCTGGCACCTGGGCTTCTGCCATTCTCTCAGCCTGGCTTACTTCCCCTTCCTGGGGTGTCCAGGAGATGCCCAGTGACTTTTCCCCCTCTGTCAGCACAAATCAGAGAACAGCATATACAAGTAAAGTCAAACCCTAATCCATACGGCAGGGACACAGTGCTTGCAGAGGATGCCAGAACTTCAAATGTGTACTTCCGTTTCCTACCTGAAATATTGAGCTACTAACACTAGCTTTATTTCACTGACTTCTTCAAAATAAACTACTTGTAAAAAAATTTTTTTTAATTGTTAAGTGATTGGACAAAACAAATCTGCATATATATTTTTGGTTTTGTTTCTGTTTTTTGAGACAGGGTCTCACTATGTTATTCAGGTTGGCCTTGAACTCACTATATAGATCATACTGGCCTCATAGCAATCCTCCTGCCTCAGCCTCTCAACTGCTGGAATTAAAGTGTGTGTTATCACACCCACTGTGTATGTTTTTTGAACCAGCTTGTTTTACTAAAAGGAATGCAAGTGTCAGAGCCAGGGGAGAAAAAACACTGTACAGAAGTGCTTTTCCATTCCACATTCTAGTTCCTTCAGGTAGTAAATGGGAATCCAGCCCACATAGCCATCTGCTTGGATTTGGAGATTTATGGAGCCACCTAGGAAAAGTAAAGAATTTTCACAGACCCAACAATCCCAGTGAAAGCTCTGAAAAGCATCCCACTTGGCCATTCTTCACCTGTGTATCACAACTTCTAGTTTCCTGACCTGTATCTTTTTTATGCTACTGAGACAAACACAGGACCCAAGTCTTTTAAAAATTCATCTTGCAAGTTGTTCTCTTCTCACCAGCTGCAACTTCCAGTCACAGCATCTGAGGCAGAGGCTGGGAACATGATAAACGTCACAAGGAATGATCCCAGATGGAGAGAAAGCTGCAAGTACAAGAAACCTGAATGTCAGAGGACGGTGCTCAGAAGAAAAAGGTCACTCAAAGGAGGGAGACAAAAAGAAATGAGGTAGTGTATCAGAAGAATATTCCTTCATTAAGACTTTCTTTTCACTCTTACAATGTCAAGGTACCCAGAAGGATTAAAGACCATCACACACTTCGTTTGCAAATGCACCCGACAGTATCACACTTGATTTGTCACTGCAAATGTCCTAATGAAGAGGAGCCAGAAGTTGCCTCTGGGTGGGGGTCACAGGCAAGAAAAGGAGTCCTAGGGACTCCGGGCCATGAGGCCAGAACAAGCTGTTCAGACCAAGTTCACGTTTTCCTGCCTGTTTGAGTCAGTTTCACTCCAATGAAACTTTCTCACCCGCTGTCACCCACCTACGCTTGTCATGTCTTCATCAACATGGACGTGGCTGTGACCACTGGCCTAAGGACAACCCTGAAATTCTTATCAGGGAAGGTGTTATCAAAACAAACGAACAAAAAAATTTAAATCAGGCAGATGTAAAGGAAACCCATAGACTTTCTGCTGTCTCCAAGAACCAGCATGCCTTATAGGCACCAGAGCAGGGAAAGACTGGCTGCGCTCCAACTTGCCACCTCGCAGAGAGGGTGCCCTACTGGTAGTACCAAGCAGCTGCTAAAGTACCTATAGAATTACAAGCTCATAAAGTGGCTGTAGAATTATAGGGCAATTTGTCTCCCCGCTCCTTGCAGCACAGAAGAGTCCAGTGGAACATAGCTCCCACAGGTCAGCCTCAGGCTTTCAGCAGGGCCAGGGTGTCCCTTGTCCTGGAACAGGGGAGACTAAGCACCTGCCATTTACCCTCAGCCTGCCATGCCCCCTTCCCAAGGCACAGGGAAATGTGTCTGCTTAGTCAAAGATAAACACTTCCTTTGCATAGCTTCAAAATATGTACAGACCCCTGAGCTTCAGCTACCACCAGTTCAAATAAATGGCATGAACTATTCCTACCCAGTGGGGACATGGAGGAAGCATGCATTAGTCAGCTTTCCCATCATTGGGACAAAATACCCAGCACCCACAATTTAAAGGAGAGGTTGAATTTTGCTCACTGTCCACAGTCAGCTGGCTCCAAAGCAGAAACAGTGTGGTAAAAGGGCCTGGGCAACAAAACTTCACCTCAAGGCACCCGGGAAGCAGAGAAAGGAGGAGGAGCCAGGAAGGGAGATCTCCCCTCTGAGGATAGGTCTCTGGGGACAACCAGGCCCTACCTCCTAACAGCACATTCAGCTAGGCCTTCATGAATGGCTCACTCCACTGATGAGTACAGCAGCCCCATGATCCACTCACCTCCCAAAAGCCCCATCTCCGAATACATGAGACTTTGGGGGGACATTTTTTTTATCTAAACAAGAGCAAGGGATGCAGACCTGGATGCATCCACCATGCCCAGTGTATCTCTAATTTCCATTCTATACAGTACCTCCCACAACCCATTCCACCAAGCCACAGCACCAAGAGCTAACTCCTCAGAGAGTTGCAGAAATTTGTGTTAGCATTTTTCAGTATTAGTCCTAGATGAGACACAACTTTATTACCATCTCAAGCAGCTGCCCTTTTCAATTCTAATATTCTCATATTCTGTGTATCCCAAGAGGCCCTTTTCCTGACAAAGATATTTACCTTAGATATGTGTAACTTTCAGGGGTCTAAAATATGATCATAAAGCTATTAGCCAACGTGGTGACTTTTTATTTTCTCCAAAGCAGAAGTCTTAATAAGTTTTGTAGGGTATTCTTTGCATAGCTATTTTTCATCCCCTCTGCGTGGGAAAGACTTATTATAAACTACATCTTGGATCTACCAGGGGACCCACAGAATGAGGCCCACATACCATTTTATTAGCCCAATAGATTATATTCATGATGGAGAGAGAGAGTGAGAAAGCACATTAACATTCCCAGGAGACTTGAAATGGTTCAAAGCTTTTCTTTCAGACTGAAACAGGAAAGAGAAGTCCCTGCCTGAAAAAGTCAGGTTCCTGAGTTACTTCTGCCCTTGAGAAGCCAGAAAAGTGACTTTCTGACAAAATCAACTCTTGACAGGTCCCCTCTGGATTCTAGGTTATTCCAAAGACAGTAGAAACTTGAACATTTCTCAGAGCCTACCTGAAGAGCTTGTTCATTGAAACACAGATTGCTGGACCCTGCCAGAATTCTGGTCCTGTAGGCCTGGGGTGGCAGTGAGAGCAAGAATCTGTATTTCTAACTAGTTCCTGGGAATGTTGATGCTGCTGGCTTGGGGGCTTTGCTTTTAAACCACTTCATCCAGAATGAGTCACTGTTTGGGGACACTTTAAGGGAGTCAAAAATACAGTAAGCTCTTGCCAGTACCTCAGTCCAGCTTCTCCTGGCCCTCAGCCCTCACTGGCTGCACTGTGAGCAACCCACTGGGAGTCCAGCTTTCCCTGGAGGAGGGCTCATGTCTAGGGCTGTCTGTGTAGCTCTTTCCTCACACTTGTTTCTGCTCCTGTTTTTGTCCCTGACAGAATAGGTTACATAATTTATGGAACCTAGAGCACAATGAAAACTGGGAGTCTTGCTCAAAAATTAAGAATTTTAATTCAGTGATAATAGAGCTTTAAACACAGTATGTGCCGTTTTCCCCAAGGTGTGGTTCCCAGGATCTGCATGTCAGAACAGGAAATCCTGATTTATTTTTTCTCTGCTCCACCTTCTTGTTTCCTTCATGTTTTTGTTTTGTGTTCTTGGTTTTTTGTTGTTGCTGTTTTTGGTTGATTTTTCCTAGTACTGAGATGGAACTCAGGTCCTCTTGCGTGCTAGGCAAGTGCTGTATAACTAAGCTACACCCCCAGCCCTCCGTCACACCTTCATCTAAGAGTCCACCCTCCCCCTACACCTGCCTCACCTTCTGCTTCCATAACTTCTGTCCCTCAAAAGGGCAATACTGGCATATTTGGGGAGAGAAATTGTTTCTTTTTTAATCCAATAGGTTTTTTCCTTCAATTGGATTTTATTGGTACCTTCTAGATGTACATAATGGTAACATCCATTATAGAAAATTTGTACCTATGCATGATACAGCTTGGTTCTTTTTTTCCCCCATTTCCCTACCCTCCCTTTAGCTGGAGAGGAAAATTTAAATATCTGTCAAAATGGTAGTGTTCTTCCTCTTTCATATAGCAATTCCACTCCAGATTTCCCTTCAGTGGATAGATTCCGTGAAGTGCTCTCACAATCTCACAACCTGTTCATTAGTACCATGTCTGTAATACAACAAAGTGGAAGCAACTTAATTGTCTGTCAGTGTAGTGGTGCCCCAGTGCATGAACTCAACTCTTTCCATGATTCTGGTCACAAGTCTAACTGGACAAGAACCGAACCAACACTGAATCTAACCACTGAATTTGATTCAGCTTGTGACCAGAATTATGGAATCGAGCACACGAACCACTGTAGTAGTTAAAGAATTAGGCAAAGCCAGGTGTGATGCTGCACACCTGTAATTCCAGCACTGGGGAGGCTGAGGCAGGAGGATCGTTGATAGTTCAAGACCAGCCTTGGCTACAAAGGGAGCTAAAGTTCAGCCTCACTCTCTCTCTCTCTCTCTCTCTCTCTTTCTCTCTCTCTCACACACACACAACCCACAAACACACACAAAGAACTAGGAAAATTTACAGTTAACAATAAGGAAGTACATACAAGATATAGTTAAGTATAAAAAGCAAGTTGAAAGTGGGGCATGGAAAAGATTATATGTATGTAGATATACACATATAACTGTATGTATGCATATGTGTGCAAGATAGATAACTATACTACTAATCTGTTAGCTCATCGAAAATAATAAGTTTGTCCTATCATTGATTGATCATTTTTATGCCTACATCTTGTAACTTGAACAACTACTTCTAAGATAACAATATGCAATATATTAACTAGTGTTGATTTGTTTTTTTTAAATTCTGTATTATTTCTATCCTTTTTTGTTTTGTTTTTTTAAACAAATTTAAAAAAGAAAATCAAAAAACAAGTGTGGGGGCAGGGCATGAATAGAAAAGACTATTCAGGAAAAATAGCAAGCGTTAGCCATTAGTGCAAATTTTCATTTTGCAGTATATATAACCTAAATGTTAAAAATTTCTATTGTATCTTTTATTATTTCTGAGTATGTATATAAATTTACTTCAGACCTCCACCACAATTATTTTCTTCCAAAAACCTTGCCCACCAGCCAGGGCTGCTCAGGAGCCCCAGCCCTGCTCCTCAGCCCTTCACCTTTCGCACACTGACATCTCATCCCTGTAATTCTCCACTCTTCTGCCACAAAGCTTCTCGGCTCCCTAATCCAAACCTGACAACAATAGAGTTTGCTGTCTCTGTTTGTTCAGTCTTAAGAAAAACCTAATAAAAATATATAAAGGAAAAGAATTTATGGAATTATTTAGACCTATTGCCTTATTTTTTCATTCTGAAGTAATGAGTAAATTTTATTTTCATGTTGAAACTTTGGATATGAAACAGAATTCCCATCTGACACCTCAAGATCAAAATAATTCCAACTAAGTCTGCTGAATTATAGGTCAGATCATATCACTCCCACACCAAGAAACATCTCAGGATCCTATGGAAGGAAGTCTAAATTTTCAACCTGCCATTCCAAGTCCTCTGTAATACTGCTCCTATTTATCTTGTGATCTTTATGCCACAGTGCCATCTCTCCTGAGAGTGCAGAATGCTGAAGTGATAAATGCCCTTGAGTAGACTCCATGAGGTGTGGGTCATAGACAGGTGTAGGTGCTGTCAGTCGGCAGGGAGCTTCTGTCTTGCGTTTCCCTGAGCTTTGCCTCAGACACCACCTCCTATCGCAGAGAGAGAAGTTGGGGTGCAGGGCTCAGATGTTAGGAAGGGTTTGGCAAAAGCTGCTTTGTAATATCAAGAAATACAAACCAGAGGAGCTTGTTCAAAGTCTGAATCATTCAAAGAACAAACCCAAATTTTCACTGATTCCCTTAGCTACCAAGGCGGGACAACTGTTCGCACATCAATCCACATTGCTTGACACCATTGATAAGAGAACAAACCCAGAGTACTCCCCGGATGAAGCACCTGAGAGACCCAAAAAGGAGACTGAGGAACTTCAGAAATTCCAAGCCTGTGTGTATAGCTGAAGCATTTATGAACGTGATGAAGACAAGCTTAGCTACAACTGAAGGGGAGGCAGAATCCTGCCTACTTTTCATCCACTCTAGCCCTTCTTTGCTCAGAGCTTCACACTCCTATCCAGTTTCTGCCCAGGTAATGCCCCAAATCTGGGCTGTACTTTATGTTTTATGTCCCCTATCCCTAGCCCCTGTTATTTCTAAATTGCAGAAGATTGCAATCTAGTTAATCATATAATATCACAGACTTAGAGAATCTTTAATTCAGCAAAAACTTTTGGAAACAGAGGTAGGATAAAGAAAAGTCTTCTGCAAGTCTATTATCCTTCTGCTATCATTTTCATATATTCTATTTTATACTTTTCCACTTGCTTATGTTAATATAATGTAATAAATACAATTTTGTATCTGGCTGCTTAGTCCTTCTAAGTATCATGTAATGGCTTCATAGTATTTCTTGCAGTAAATTCTCAGCAATCCACCAGACTGCTTCTCTATTTTTAGATGTTTGAACCATGTCTAATCTTTTAGTTTGTAAATAAAGTTCTGCTGCATGTGTATTTTTTATTTTCTTATCATTTCCTTGAACTACATTTCTAAAAATGGGATTTCTGGGTCAAAGTGTATTGAAATATTTACAATATGGTACCTTTGGCCAAACTGCATTTTAAAAGCATACCAATTTATAGTATAATGAGCAAAAAAAATCAGTCATTGAAATATTTTTATTTTATATAACTTTAAAATCATTTCAAATATATGTTTAAAATTTTAATTCACAGGAAGAGAAAAAAACAGCATTTTGGAGTAGAAAGGAATCTCACTTCTAACTCAGTAGTTCTTAAACTTGGCTGCACATTAAAATAACCAGAGGAATCTTTTAATATGTGTTCCACCAAAGCTCCTGGGAGAAATGTCTGTTTTAGGTCTGGAGTAAAAAACATAAGCCTGAAAATTTTGTTACTTCAGAAAACTAGGAAGTCATGAAAGAGCAATGTTAGCTTTCAAAATGATTCAGGACCAAACTTGAATAGGCTCTGTCACTGGCCAAAGCGGGGGGAATTCAAGGGTAAGAACTGTAATAGATTAAAGCATGCCCAACATATCAGAATGCATGAGATTATAATAAGACTAACAGTAAAAAATTTTCAGCAGTCACTTTGGAAAATGATAGTGATATCCCAGCATCAAAGTGACTTTGAAAACAAAACAAGAAGGAAAAAATCAAGCATTCAGTCTGCCAGTCCGGTATAAACTGTATGGTAAAGTAGACAGAGTAGCTGAAAGAAGCTTTCTCTATTAACCCTACTAATAAATGAAAAGGGAATGATACATTAAGGATATCACCAGTTTCAACCCTAATGAATCAGTGGACTCAGACAGTGACCATCAATGGATGCTAATGTCACACATACACAAAAAGACACAAGCAGGCATTATGACCTCTAAAGGACCAAAAAGACATAAGCAGGCATTATGACCCCTGAAGGAAATGCACATTGCCTGCAAAGCAGTCTTGCCAAATCTGATCAAATGTCTAGATCAAATTACTGATTTTCAGAAAATAAACATGGAGAGAGGTACAGTCAGCAAAATTCAGGCTGTGGGAAAATCTTAAAGACAAACAAATTAGCTACTTCAACAATGACCAAAAAATTAACAGAAAAAAGTAAAACTGAAGGACATCAATAGATTAAAAATTACTTAGGAGATACAATAACCAATCATAATGCATGAGTTCATGTTTTAGGCTTCAACTGAAGAAAAAAACTTTTTTTATGAGACAGTTGTGATTTTGGGAACACAGACAGGATTTCTGACAATACTAAGAAGCCGTGGTTAATTTTTTCTGGTGTATGTTTTTCAAAGTTTGTATCTTGTAGAGAAACCTATTAAAATGTGTATAATAAAAATAATATGTCCAGGATTTATACAGGTTACAGTGACTATGGCTAGATGGGATTTACTGTACTATTATTTCTTGTATATGTTTGAATTTTCCACATTAAAAGCAAATAGATAAATATTATGACCTAGGTTCCACCCTAGGATGCTGAACCAGAATTCAGACCTACAGTTCCAAAACCCTGACAGCCTCCTGGTGATTTTTTCTTTTAAGGTAGATACTAGAGATCGAACCAGAGCTTTCACATGGAGCTAAGTTCCCAGCTTCTTTTTTCTTTGAAAGGTACACCTTTTTTAAACCTTACATTTAAAAAACCAAATAATAATAGCAATAGTTATTACACTGTGTATCATTATTGAGTACAAGACATAAACCCAAAAGTCTTACAAAAAAGGAAGAGACAACACAAAACTTTCTTTATAATGAACTAAAATAAATAAACTAATACTATAAATGAAACAAATTACCATATATATGTGTGTATATATATATATATATATTTGAAGAACATACAATTTGGGGATTTGAACTTCTCCCTATTTCCTATTTATCTCTCTTCTATTTTGCTCTTTATTTGTATGTATATATAGTTCACTAAAATGCACACACTTCAGGAAAGAAAAACCTGTACAAGTATTTTAATACACACCAGACATTGACTCCCTATAAAATGACTGCTTTTGTCTACATGTATGTTAGAATTTTCATGATGTCTCCACAAACTTAGTGTTAAAACATTTATATGTGGGTAACTGAGACAAAATACCTAATAGTTAAGGGAGGAAAGGTTTATTTAGTTCACAGTTTGCAGAGGTGTTGAGAGTTGGCTGGTTCCAAGGCAGGATAGGTGGCATGGCAGAGGCGCATCACAGAGGAGAAACAGCTCATGGCAGGCAGAAGGCAATGAAGTAACAAAGCAGGAGCAGCAGCAAGGCACAACAAACAAGCAACCCCACTAGCCCTGTTTTTACCCAGGCTTTTCACCAGTCTTTTTACCCAGGCTACCCACTCTAGGGTGTGTACCACTCACATCCAGGGTGGGCATCCTTAATCCTACCAGAACTATGTCAAACCAATCAATGGACAAATTTAATAATCACACACCATTGATTCCACCATAACATACTTAATCCCAGCATCACGCCCCCTTGATCCAGGGACCTCTGAAAAGCCCCACTTATGACTGCATGAGGCTTTGGGGAACATCTAAATAAAACCTCTAACATTGGGTTTCTCTTGATAACTGACATAACCTGGCATAAAAGATTAGGTCAGTTCAATCTTGGTGGATTATAGGGACACAATGGCAGGAGACATTGTCAAAACTGACAAGAAAAAGGAAGGTTGAGTGTATGGTTTTCTCTGGACCACTGATGTGAGGGCCTTTTGACTTTTGGGTGTAGCATTGGGGTTTCCAAAAACCTAACCCTTTTTGGAAAAAGGGAAAATTCACACCAAAAGCTCTGACCCTCTCTGGCCGGGTAGCTAGGGGTTTCTCCTCATCCATGATGAAAGAAATAGGAAGCTTAGGAGAAATGGTTTTCTCTCCCATATGGCCACACTTGACATTCAATAATGCTGCTCTTTAGATTCAACACACCCAACGTAAAGATTTGGAAGAATTTAAGGTTCAGTTTCTGATTAACTCCCAGTGCAGAGGGATCTTACAACATTCCGTCCCAAGAGTCATTTAAGAAAAGGGGTCTATCATCACTATACAGTAGAAAAACAGAAATCTGCCGGGGTTGTCTGGAAAAGGGCACTGCATTCCTTGCTTTAAAAAAAAAAAAAAAAAACTATCAGAAATGTCTCCCTTCTGTCTTCCCCAATCCTCATCCTGATACACACACCTACATTCATATACTTATAAAAACTAACCTGGAAAAACTACACATAAAATTGAAAAGTTTAAATCACCCAAAGACTATATTTAAATTATATTTTCTCTCTTATAAAATAGAACAGTGGTTAAAAGGGGGAAAGTGAAAAAAAGGAGCAGGTGATGGGTTGCGATACTTGGGAGTCTGGCTCCTTGCCTCAGCTGTCAGAGGAAATCAGTGTCGACCTGGAGACATGGCTGCCACTCACCATGGCTTATGCAAGTGGGACTGCTTGAGATCCACAAATTTTTCCAGATGACTAAACCAGTTATTTCACTCAAAATCTCCCTCTGCCAAAATCTCCCTGTTTTATAGATTCTAGATCTCTGCCCAGTTGGGAATACGTAATTTCATCCAATTTAAATTACTTTTTAAAATGGTATGTCACAAATTAGGGCCGGCGAAGGTGTGCTGAAATATTCATTCTCCAATCCTGGAAGTCTAAAATGATACATTTTGGAAAGAAACTTGACAACATGCACTATTTGACAACATGCACTATTTGAACTTTAAAATATTTATATTCTTTGACATGCCATATCTGAGATTCACTCATTTTTTTTAAGTGTACAAAAACAAGTGTTCGGCATAGCAATGTTCATCATGGCATTAATTAAGGTTCCTAAAAAGTAGAACAACTTAAGTTTCTGACAGGGTATCAGCAAAATAAGCTATACTAAGTGATCATCTGCAACCATTCAAGTTTGTAACATAGGTAGACAGATAGACAGACAGACAGACAGATAGATAATCCATCAGGTGGATCTGAACCCCCAGCAGCAAGAGGCTGAAGAAAGTTGAAGCTTTGATCCCTCCTGGTGAGTCTTGGCAGTCCGCTCTCCTCTGTGATTCTGGTTTCCTTTGTTTGCCTGCCGCTGTCTCCTGTCCTGCTGATTCCCACATCTGGCTTTACAGGTACACTTTAATTTTCTGCACCTCTAGAGGCTTCCACTGGGGGAAAAATGTTTTCCTCAATTTAGCTAGAGATGATCTCTATTATTTTTACAAATGGACCCTCTGAAAAAATAGCATTGCCTAATCACAGTTCCAAAATATTTGTCAAAGTACACTTGGTGGAACTTGAGTCCTCTGAAATCAGGTTTCAGAAATACAGTACATGTATCCTGCCTGTGGATACTAATACTGCACATGCTCAAGGTCCCAAGGAGTGCCACTGTGAAGAAGCCTGTTTAGCCCAGGGCTTCTTAAGCACCCAACTCCATTTTCCAAGTAATGCCTAACACGGCAGTGCAGTAGGTTGGTTAGCAGATGGCAGTGAAGTGGAGATATAGAGGAATGTGTCATTTCTACATATATCAGCTAAGTGCAACACAGAAAGAAATGATGTCTCAAAGTGTTGTCGCAGTCACTTTCTGGCTGGATTTCTGTATGTCATCAAGTGAACTTAATCTTGGGGTATCTAGCCTCTGCTTATAGGAAAGGAATCACAGGCTCAAGGAAATGATGTGAGGTTGGATTGATTACTAGGAAACTGATGTGCTTGGGCCAGTGCTACTTTACTGGAAAGATCTATGTAATCTTCACACCAAGAGCCTCATTCCTGGTTTCCTGGCTCTCCTCTTGCCTGTCTCACATGTCTCTGCAGAGGCTAGAGGAACCTTTTGAAACCATCAGGTCACTTCCTTGTTCAAAACTGTCAAGTTCTACCTAACCTCACCTTACACCATACTGCTCCACGACATGTTGCACTCAGGCCAAAGTGCCTACCTCCTATTTCTCAATGCACATTACTCCTCCATTGAAACGGGCTATCAGTGTAATTGACACTTGCATATGGAACATGCAGTTTTCATGTGTGAAGACTGCCTTGTGTGTGACAGCTGAAGCAAAGATCGTATCTGTGGCAGACTTGTTTGTATTTACATTGTAGTTCACATACGTTTTAATTTCTGACATTATCTTTTAGGTTTTTGCAAGCAAGTAAACAACTGATGTGAAATTTGATATTTTGATATCTGATTTTCCTAAGTGCACACTGCACAATACAGTAGCAAGCTCCTGACAAAACAGGTGGAGAAGAGACAAGAACAGCCTGCCACATAGGAAACTAAGCACATATACTCTCAGCATAAGCAAGACGTGAGTATGGAACATGCAGTTGTGGTGTGAGGCCTGCCTTGGATGTGACAATTGAAACAAAGGTCATTTTTGTTGCACAATTCTACTGATATTTTCTTTGTAGTTCATATAGGAATTTCTGTTATTTCAGACTCTGTTCACCAAAAAACAGTCGATGTTGAAAACTTTGAACACTCAAATATTTAAAATTCAATACTTGCTGGATATTTTTCCCGTTAAGTACTCATTGTTTAATACAATAAAACTCGTTAATAATTCATCAATAGAAATATTCTAAAGAATAAACAAGGGTACTATATGCCTATAGTAATTCACCTTTATGACAAAATTGGCATTATGCCCCATGGGAAGTGATTAGAGCCTACACTTTGTGACAAGTGATGGCCAGGAGTCTTTAGGTCTCTGGAGTTCAGGCATTATGTTGTACGGTTGGTCAAGTCCTGTCGGACCACATCTTTACCAAGAGCTATGTCTGCAGGGAGGTACATGAACTACTGTAAAATTTGTCTCATCAAACCCTACGAGCTAATTTAAAGATGATCATGATCAGAAATTCACCTATAAAAAACATATTCCACACAAAATCAGAGTTCAAAGGTCTTGAGGTTTGACAGCCACATTCATTCATGTGAGGTAAGTGGTAATACGTAGTATTTCATGTCTATGCCCCAGTCTTTCTTCTTGCAGGGCAGTGTTTTGGTCAGACATAAGGATGTGTGTACACAATCAGGTAGAGAGAAATACCTTTATCTAAGACCAGATAGTATTTACTTCATCTGCAACATATCTTGCAAGGAAAGAACTAAAAGCTGCAGAGAAAGTAGTGGGGAAAAAAGCACTATAAGGCAATTGAGAAAGACAAACAGGTCAGGCAAAGTCTACTTCCTCCAAAAGTTCATCATATCCTCCATTTTCTTCAAAATGTGTGTGATATAATGTTTGTTCCAACAGAGGTAAGCCATCTTTCTTCTACAGAGTTATTAGGGGCTTGCAAGGCCCTCAACGGTTCTTGAATGCTTAGTAAGTACTATGCAAGGATGTATCAAGATAAAATGACAAAGGGCCAATGTGAGACAGACACTAAAAATAGCTCAAGGACTTTTTTTCTTATAAACTGAGTTACATGAGATACAAAGTACAAGGAAAGTCATCAGGGACTGTGAATTCTACTATGAACACCAGCACTTGAAGGGAATCATCTGAACTCTTCTCTGGGTAGGACACTGTATGTTATGACTGTCAGTCCTGAAGAATAGTTTAACAATATGCTATTTTAGACAATTCAATTCTGCAACTTATGAACAGCCCTGAGACAGAGTTGGCAAAGTAACACCACCAAATCTCTTATTCTTTACACATTGTTGTAGCTTTATCATACACTGGTAAAATACACTAAATTTTATTGTAAAGTGCATGCAAATAAAGAATATTCTGAGTTTTATCATGTTTCATGTTAGTAATGAGAATAAATAAGTAAAATGATAATTGCTTGCTCAAAGACTTTCTCTAACATATCTGCTTTATAAGTCAAATTCAGCATACTTTCAGGGCAGCCAATTCGGAATTAAATCAGTATTTTTAGATGTGACTGTCTCTTGAGAAATATTTGATGAATGGTATTTCTGTTTTGTGGCACTAAAACATATGTAGTACTTGGCATAGTCAGACATGTTGCTAATTTTCCTGGAGAGAACATGTTCTTAAAATATGATAGGATGCAGCAGAAGTTGAGGATAAACATACTATATAAACACATAACCTACATGATACGTGATCTTGAAGTCTATAGGGTTTAGGTTCACATTAACTAAACACTATGCACTTAGAAAATCTAAAAATACCTACAGTACTTAGAACACTTTCTGGTTTCTGATAGCTCGCTATGGCCCCAGAGAGCCCATATTAAGCCCAGATCTTTCTGATCCAAATGAAGTGAAGGATACGATAGACCCTTTAACAAAATGCTACTATGGCCGAAAAACCAACTGAAAAGCATTTCCTAAATGTTCTTAATAAACTGCTCATATCCAGTAGCTATTGCACAGGGCAATAAAATAAAATACACCAAAACAAGGAAAATCATCATTCACTACCACCTCATAATAGTAATATTTAACTGTTAAGGCAGTTGACCTACAGTGAGGTGTTTGTTCTTTTCAAATTCAATGTTTCAACCAAATGGATGTCCCAAATAATGTTTTTAATCAAAGTTATGCTCCTCCAGACATGTTTTGCAACTGAGAACTCCGAAGAGCTTTACAAATGTCCTGAGGACATTACCACAAAGCCATTATTTCTGAATAGAATTTAAAGTATAATTTCCTTTTCAAATTTTAGAGTTTCAGCTCTCTAATAGTAGTCCTAGGGTACATTTTTTATTGCTGTATTAAAAATATAAATCCTAACTTGCAAATATACAAAATGTAAGAGTTCAATTACACTCACATTTTTAACTCTTTTGTTTTCCCTCAGGATACTGTTTTCTGTCCACTCATTTTGTGAAAACCGCTTATTGCTCAGTTCTGGTTATCTGTATGGATTCTTTTGTTTTTTACTTTGAACATGAACAAAGAATCCATAAGATTTCCTATTATTCCTTCTCTAGAGTCTTCCCACATGTGCCCTATTTCAGCTGATTATGTTTTATGAAATTCCTTTCAAAAGCGCTGGTGAATTTCCACAATAAATAACAACTGTGATAACTATTTTTAAAAATCTAATTAATAGCATGTGGCATTAAGTCCATAGTCTCAGCTACTTGATAGGCCAAGGTTGGAGGAGCCCAGCAGTTCAATGCCAGCTTGCACAACAAAAAGTGAGACTGGCTCAAAGAAAACTAAAAGAACAAAAATCTACTTAATAAAAATGTTCTTCTCAAAGAAAATTAAGCATCTAAAGGTTGGACAGCAGATTAAGGCATGATGTTTAATATACAATAAATGTCAACCTATCAACAAATTTATAAAATCTGTTAAGCAAATGCAAATTAAGTATAAAAAGGTATCTCTTAAAGGGGTTAGTGTTGCAGAACTGGTGTCACTTTTTCTCATTTTATATGTAAGATGTTCCCATCATTAGCTTAAATAAGTAACACCATATGATAAGCATGTTCCAACATTTTGTGCCTTAGTGGTCAATGTTGGCGATTTCACATAACACCTCATAGCACTGAGTAAAATATACTTTCAAAGCAAACTAATTTTGAAAGTATAGTAAATTAATACATATGATCATACTCACTTTTCTGGTTTCATTTACTGCCTGATGAAAGGAAAATTTTGGCATACAATAAGTTTGTTTTGTTTGCACTAGATACTTTTTGCCCAAAGGGGAGGAAAAATGTTATGATTTTCAAAAAGCAAAAATTTTTTCCAATGTCTTAGAAAATACAGTTAACAGATTTTTAAAATAAAGAACTTTTTATTTATGTTTAAATGTGATAGAACACGGCATAGTGGTGGAGAGGGAAAGCCTGGAAGTGAAATCCTATTCGGATCGAATACCAGTCTTCCTCTAATAGGTGTGCAATCGATTGGGATCTTCTCATCTCACTTACAAAACGTGGCTGTGAAGGGTGAGAAAAATGGTGAAATGTTTGGGAGCTGTTTCATAGGTAGACTTTCAATTCTGCAAGATGAAAAAATTCTGGAGATTTGTTGCATACTGAATACACCCAATCCCATTCATCTATACATTTAAAAATGGTTAAAATGGTAAAATCTTGTTAAGAACATGTTATCATGATTAAAAATAAATCTTCTTAAAAAGGAACCAATGAATTATTACTTAATGTGATGATATTGTGGTTGTTTTAAAAACAAAACAGATACAAATAAATGGATGTTTGTTGTACTATTCTACTTTTTGTACGTGTCCAACATTTTCTTCAGCAAAATAACATAAGTAACACAAAACTTCAAAAGAAGGATATAAAATTTTCTAATCAGGATAATCATCTACCATGAAAATATATGATTGTCTGATTATAGTTTGACAAGTAAAATGTAACATTTTAGATATGAGTGATAAGTGCCACACAACACTTCCTTTGGAGAAAGCTGCTATAAACTAGATAAGGTTTCTAGACTTGCATTAAAAGAACTATATCAGAAAATTACATGAACAGTCTAAATTTACTATGAAAACAACACTTTTATTAAAGTAATTAAAAGTCAAAACAACAAAACGGAAATTCCACAACCTTTGTTTGCAACTATATAATCTTTATGTAGAAAAACTACAAAGTGACAATCTGATCTGGAAAGTAAGTCCACAATAAACCTAATCCTTACATAAGCATAACTAAATTATAGAATTAGTTCACCCGAAAGAAACTGTCTTGTTGTAGAGTATTTCAGTTGGGCTGACTTCAACTATGTTATTCTCATTTCTAAAAAATGTCTTTTCTGATATTTCAAATCAGCAGAGACAACACACAAGAGCCTACAGAATTAAAAGGATAAAACACAAATATTCCAAGCACTATTACATATGAAAATGAGCGAAGGCATTTTATCTATAGATCTGCAAAACTATACAAATTACCACTTACACATACAATTCATTTACACTGAAGTTCTGTGAGGTGGTACTGAATAAACACAGAGACATTGAATTTTCAAGTTGAACAAGACTCACTCTGAACAGCAGCACATTCCCACCTTTCAGCCTAGCATCACGGCACTTCCCCTGGGATTTGTACTTGTGTATTATCTAAGTCCCAGGAAGTTGCTAACAAAAAAAAAGCTAAAAGGATAATAAGCACTCCTTTAAATCTATTCCATAACATGCATGTGAAAGAAGAGACCAAGCACTTTGCAAATGTGAGGTTTACATTTAACATGTTCCTTTAAACTTCAATGGTGTCTTCACTAGTATCTGCACTGAATTTTCTATAATTATCTTTTCCATTAAAATATACTAGAAGAGAAAAACAAAGAAGTTTATTTTTCCAATATATAGTCTTAGAAAAGTGATTACTAATTATTTTTAAAAACAATTTTCTCGGCTAAAGAAGTCACACTGTTGGCCAGGTGTGATGCCACAAGACTGTAATCTCAGTGCTCAAGAGACTGAGGCAGGAGGATCACTACAAGTTCGAGGCCAGCCTGGGCTAC
Source organism: Dasyprocta punctata (assembly GCA_004363535.1). Classification (NCBI taxonomy): domain Eukaryota; kingdom Metazoa; phylum Chordata; class Mammalia; order Rodentia; family Dasyproctidae; genus Dasyprocta; species Dasyprocta punctata. The sequence continues at coordinate 67,672 of RJWM01006774.1, forward strand.
AAAGTGAGTTCAAGGACAACCTGAGCTGCACAGTGAAACCCTAGCTGAAAAGAAACCAGGGCGGGGGTGGGATGGATCACACTGTTGTGGTCATCTAGTTTAGCAATACATTTATATTTGTTTCTTAATAATGTTATCATAGCCATGTAACTTTTCAGAATTTATACCACCATGAAGGCAAGCATATACAGAATATTTCTAATAAACCTAAATTTAATGTTGATCAAAATTTCTTTAGAATATTTTCAAGTACTCAAGAACATTAAAGTTTGGGGGAGCCAGGCGTGATGGCTCCCCCTCCTGAGACAGGAGGCTCGCTACAAGTTTGAGGCCAGGCTGGGCTACAAAGTAGTTTAAGGTCAGCCTGAACTGCACAGTGACACCCTGTCAAAAAAGACCAAAACAAAAAATAAATAAATACATAAAAATAAAGTTTGGGGGAAATACATAAACTATAAATATTTCCTTCAAGATGCTTTAATTGGGATAAAAGTATCAGGGAAGCATATAGGAATGGTTTGCAATACAGAAAAACTAGGTCAGTATAATTTCCATAACTTTAGCAGAAGAGCCAAGAATATTCTGAACCAAATAAAAGCACTCTTTCGGATCAGGCTTTTTGTTGTGCTAGTTCTTTAATCTCTTAACTTTTTAACATGCAACAGTTCAGAGATTCTCATATGCTTACTAAATGTAATAAGAAAAGACAGTATCAAAAAAAAGATTTACTAACATAATTTTTCAATTACAGGTCTGGTTTTTTGTTGTTGTTTTGTTTTACTTTGTTTTGTTTTGTTTTGTTTTAAAGAAAAGACCAACATTTACTCTCACCTGTAGAAGAGAGGCAAGTTAATGGCATCAAACAAAAGAATCCCTATGTATAAATGTTAGGATGGAGGATGACGAATTTAAACTACACTCTTTGTAAGGGTAGTAAAGGTCAATAACTTTCTTACATAGCTGGAACAGTGTTCCCTATAATTAGAAGATCATGTCTTTTAATATTCTGGTCAACTACAGAAATTATCTTATGTAAGACTGCTCTTTACATATGAAATAACAGCTACTGTAAAAGTATGGTAAAACATCTTCCTCCTTACAATTTACCAATTTCTGATCCCATGAAACTTTAATAGCATCTACAGGGAATGCAGCTTATTCTAGCTATTTCCTCATCAAATAAAATTGGAAAATATCTAACAATACTATTCTAATTCAAGAAAACAAAATCATATACATAAACAAACCTCACAGAATATATAATTTTTCAGGCCAAAGCAATACCCACCCTCCCACAAAGCAGCCAGTTTTATCTAGGGCATTACAACCCACAACAGTTACATGCGAACTAGATAAAGAAAACCGCTCAATTCCATTACAGTAAGAAAAATACAGTACTACAAAAAGCACCCAAAACCAACCTAACATTTTCTACTCACTCTTGCTTCTCTGGAACAAGTTTTTTTAAAGAGAAAGAATCCATAAGCATTTCTTGCAATCTGACTGGAAAAAATCATACCTGGCCAATTATTTCTAAGCCTAGGCAAGACACTAGTGAATGGGCAATGCCAAAATCACCGGCAATTCAACACTGTTATTACTGCAAAGAAAAGTAGATTCTAGACAATAAACAGAAGAGAAAAACGTGTTTTCTTAAATGACTACATTTCTAGGTTTTAAAATATTAGCACCAAATGTTCACATTAGTTATTCTGACAACTTTCAGGAATTAACATTTCCTAACAAAATTGATAAACAGAAGAGTGAAAGATAAGGGAATGACTTCCAAACAATACCTGCATTCTAAGAACTATTAGGTAAGACAAAATGACTGGCTCATTTCCAAAGCTATTACTGTATAGATTTCCCCAGTTAGGAAGTAGCATACCACACTGCTCAACTAATATAGCTACTTCTCAAATCGTAAGTACAGAATATCTTATTTTCTGATGAGGCAAGATTAAGTAAAACAAGTTGAAAAGATATTTTTTAAGCAAGGGAAATCAAAACAACCTGTTATTAAAATATTTTCTACATTCTCTATTAAAGGAGAAAAAAACATAAAAGGCCTAAATGAAAAACTGAAAGATTGACAATTAGTGTCAGTTCAATTCTATGTAACCCTTTATTATATTTATAGTAATATTATCATGAACATTACACAAGTTTCCTTATTTCTTCCTCAGACTGCAGCAATTTTTTTTCTCATAATAGAATTTAACTCTGTAAATGGTCCATATCAACTTCTTGCACCTTAATTTACAAACCATCAGATGTAAAATTTCCTAAAAATCATTTTAAACTTTACTTGAAACTAGACCTAAAATCAAAAATTTTTTAAAGGTGTTTTAAACATAAATTTGTAGAAATATTCTGACACCAGTGCTTGAAACAGTTTACAGAAGATTACAAAAGGGCAACTATCATACAAAAGAATTCTATGGCTAAATTTTGTTAGAAAAATTTTTTTATAAATAAACTTCTTTCATGATAAAGTCAAAAGATAGATTTAATTTTCTCCTAAAAATAAGTAGTTACTCAAGATGGGTTAAGCGTACTGAAATCATATTGCTTCTTGGAAAACAAACAAACATGTTTTAGCCAGGCATTCCATTTAAAAACACCATGCCATATCCACTTAAGTCTTTGATCTCTTAAGTACTAGCATTATCCAAGAAAATACTTTTGAAGAATTTGGTTAGCAAATCTACCATGTAGGAATCTTAGGTCCCTTAATTTCAAAAGTTATCTTTGTAAATATAAAACTTTAGCTGCTTAAATACTGGAGATTATAAAGTGCATTAAAAGAAACACATCAGTAGCGCCAAATTCACTTACTAGGATTTTAAGGGACTTGTATCATCAATTGGGCAAAAAAACAACATTATAGTTTTCTGTTCAGATTTTATTTGAAATCTAATTCAAACTGTCAAAGCTACAAAAGAGGGGAAGACATCTGTATTATCTTTGCTAAATCACAACATCCTGAAACAAAATACTACTACTGCCAGCAGATCCATTATACACATTTCTGATGAAATTCATTAGCACAGTAAAAATTTCATCTTGAGAAACAGCCACAATGAAAGTAATTTATACAATATAAAACAATGACAGGTCTACAGATGCAGTTACTCATGAGTTTACACATGCATTCACCAACAAACAAACAAAAAAAAACCCAGGAATGCTCTTTCATTTGATTTTTTTGTTTTGTTTTTTTAAAAAACAGACCATTCAGGCACAAACAAAATCGCATTTCCAATAAGGGACAGCATCTTAAAAATGGATGTCAGTGTTTGTTTTTCTTTGACTTTTTATGAGACCTGTGTGGAGATCGGGACTGGGATCTGGATTTCTTCCCTGATTTTTTAGGGGATCTAGACCGTGATCGCCTAGACCTCTTAGGCGTCCTTGAACCAGATGGTGATCTGAAGAAATAAAATAAACCAAGTTATCAAAGGTGTTCATGTGACTAAAACTTCTTACCCTTTAATGGTACAAAGTGATCTTTAAGACAGCACAATGAAAGTCACAAAAATAAACTGTAAACTTCCCAAGTTTATACTCTGCCTACTGCACATACACACACACACCCCAGGTATGAACATATTTTGTACTTACTATGTATTACATCAATGATCATCAGTAAAGCACTTGTTTGAAGTCAGATTCCAGAGACCCCATAGCTCTACTAAATAAAAATCTCTAGAAGTAGGGACTGAGAATTTGCATTTTTAACAAGCCCCCCAGTTAACTGGTACCCACAAAATTTGAACCTCTAATTTATAAGATAAATTTCAAAATGGCACTGAATAACATTCACAAAATTTAAAAAATAAAGCAGCTTTGCAATCTATCACCTTTAAAGGAAAGTCTTCAACTACAATACACTTTTTTTGGTACCGGGAATCCAACTCAGGACTTCACACTTGCCAGGCAGGCACCATGCTGCTAAGCTATATCCCCAGCCCTCAAATATACTTTAAGGACATCATTTAACACAGTGTAACTTTGTTAAGTGTTGTTCATGAAGAGTTCTAAAATAAATAAACATGCACATACACATACACGCATGCAGGTACATTTAGAGAAAAAAGTTATTTCTTAAAGATTTTACTAAAAATAGGTATACTAATAAGGCATTAGCATATAAAGCAGTATTTAACTCAAAATTCTTGAGTTACTACATAATCTTTTTTTAACTACATGAAACATTTCTGAACCACTACTATGAAACTAAAGAAATACTAAGTTATACACTGTATATAATATTAAATTATATACTGAAGAAATTATATAAATACTTGTTTCCACAATCTTGCTGAATTTCGATAGAAAAAAATGTATTTGTCTTTCAGCTTTGATAAAATCTGAGGATATTCTACAGAAACTAAGGAGTACAAAGAAAAGTAAAGCATTACCCCATTCCACAACAAACACTGGATATGTTTAAAATTCTTCTCTGGTCTTTAATTTGTTGGAAGCCTTCTTGTATTTTAGTCATGACAGAAACTGGGGTAGGGATGTGGGAAGGAATAACCTAAAATGAAAATGTCTCTCTAGCTTTCTAAAATTCCTTAGAAAGTATCTGCCACCTAAATTATTTTCAAAAGCTAGTGAAGTGACAAAGAAGTTGGTCTTTGAAATATTTTAAAAGACAACTTGCATAGTTACCTTTTGGCTTTTTTGCTAACATCTCTAGGAGAATCTTTGTGAGATGACCTGGACCGTGAGCTTTCCTTATGAGATCTTTCTGAACGCTCCGATCGCTCAGATTTTGGCGACGGTGATTTTACTCGTCTACCACTGCTACTGCGAGATGGGCTGGGCGATGCACTGTGCCGTCTTTTCCTATGGAACAAAGCCCTCAAAACATTCCTTAAGTGAGCAAATGATTATTTCTTCATCCTTTTACTATATTAACTATTAATTCCTACCAGTTTACACTAACTTTAATCTCCCTAACCACACTGTATTTCCCAACATTTAGTCTCTTATATCAAGAACAAACAAGTCTTTTGAGAGATGAAAAAGTGAATTCAACTAATGTAAATTTTCCTTTGCTATAAGAGATTATAGGGACCATTAACAAAACTTAGTTAAGGTTTCTAGATTACCTAATAGTGAAGGGCTTTTGTTAAAGTTATTTTCATGGTTTGATACTTTTTACTAAGGTTAAATTAAATGAATATGGTTAAGAGGAAAAGGCATCAGGCTGGTCAATTACTCTTAGGGCTGCAGGTAGAGTGGAAAAGGAAGAATAAAGTAAAAGTAAAAATATTTTAGTATTTGGGGAAATGTGAGTAAAGTATACCTAGGAATTGTTTATATTACTGCCGTAACTTTTCTGAAAATCAAATTATGCCAGAATTATTAAAAGACAAAAAAGTGACACATTTTAAGCAACTAGTATATCTATCTATAGAATGACTAAGCCCTAATTCTTTTAGTTGCTATCATCTTTTTTTTTAATTTGAGAAACTTCAATTCTGTTAAGTTACTTTCTTAGAGATTTTTAAACTGAAACTAGGAAATGAAAACAAAGAAATATACTTAAAATGAGACCTAAAAGTGAGAAGCAAGTCACTGTGGTCCACGTACACAATCTCCTTTTTAGGTAAGATGGAGAAACTCAAGTTACAGGTACACAGCCTCAGTATGCACAGAGTGGGGAAAGAAATGCCTACAGAAGAGCCTTCAGGAAGATCTAGCAAGCTGTTTTGTTATTTAAGCCTCAGGGTGTGATACTTAACACTGTAACTGAATTCTTACGCTGAACTTAGGCTGAGGATACTGTATAAACCATGTAAAGGGATGATACCTTAGTTAAACCTAGCAGCAACTCACTACCTCATCAGCTAATTCTGTCTCCCAGAGGCAGGAGTCAAACACATTCACCATGTAAAAGCACTTCCAGAAGTTTGCTGGTATCGATGATAAAAATATGATAAAACAAAGCACCATTTTGAATCTGAAAATTAGTATACATATTAAAAGAAACGCTGTACCTTTCTTTCCTTGTTGGAGTGCACTCATCTTTTTCCTTCTTGTCTTTGGATCGAGATTCCAATTTTTCTTTATCTTTCTTGTCTCTTTCTCGTTCTCGTTCTAATTCTTTCTCTTTTTCCTGTTTTATTTTTTTAAAGAAAATATTCAGTTGTTTTAAAAATACCAGTCTACACTAATCCTGCTTACATAACAATATTTTGTCTTTCGGAAAACAGTATTTTACATCACTACTTAAGGTACACTGTCATTTTCAAGAAAGTATCTACCCTTGCACAGAAACCAGCCATTTCTTCTATTTACAGTGAATAATAATACTAGAAAAAGCAGCTAAATATTTCATGAATGTTCACCATAGCCTCAACAATGTACCAAACAATTTTCCATATACCATTTCATGTAATCTTTTATGATACCCTAGAATAATATAATTATTCTTCTAGAGATGATAACTAAGACTCAAAAAGATGAAATACCATGTCCATGGCTACAATGAATGGTGAAGTCAGGATTTCAGCCTAAGCATTAGAGCCAGAACTCTTCCTCCTCCTGCCCCAACCACCAAAAAAATAAGACAAGTTAATAATGCACCAATCTTTCCGTCACACATTACAACTGACTATTAAAAAGTGATTCTTTTAACTATATAGTAAATTGCATTCAACAAAAAGAGCTCTTATCAAAGGAAGATTAGAAAAGGAGAGAAACAGCTGTTCATAATAATATTCCATCAAGATTTTACTGATAAAAAGCAAGTATTATAATGGAAATTTTATATATTAATTTATAAAAATAAAGCTGGGTATGGTGGCACACACTTGTAACCCCAGCACCTGGCAGGCTGAGGCAGGAGGATCACTGCAAGTTCAAGACCAGCCTGGGCTACAAAGTGAGCGCAAAGCCAGCCTGGACTGCATAACGAGACCCTGTCTTAAAAAGACAAAAAAAAAAAAAAAAAAAAAAAAAAAAAAAAAAAAAAAAAAAAAAAAAAAAAAAAAAAAAAAAAAGAATTATAAAAATATAAATAATACAATTGCATAAACCAGAAAAATTCTTTATCTTCATATGCTGTAATACCACTTCTCATTTGCAATTCTAAATTGTGTTGATAACATTATTGATTATCGACAATGAGCCTATAAAGCCAATTTAGTTCTTCAATATCAAAAATTTCTCTATGGATTGTATGCATCAAGAAAGCTAGCTGACAGCTGACTTCTAATTTCTAAAAAACTGAAAAATGCCTATACTAGATGTAGGCAAACATTTTCTGTACAGAGCCAGATGAAGTTCTCCCTCTCCACGTCCCTCTCTGCCTCCCCCTCTTTCTTTCTGGGACAGGCTCTCACTGCATGGTTCAGGCTTCCTTGAATTCATGGCAATCCTCCTGCCTCAGCCTCCTAAGTACTGAGATTAGAGGCATGTGTCACCACACCTGACCAGATAAATATTCTTCTCTTTATGGACTACATGTCTTTATTACAACTACTTAACTCTGTCACTGCAACATGAAGCTACCATACAGGCAATTCTTAAGGCAATGATCATGGCTGTGTTCTAATAAATCTTTACTTGCAAAATGAAGCAAAGGCAATATTCTGCTACTCTCTGGCAAGTTCCTTCAAGAAACATAACCTTTTCTCCCAATTACAATGGAAAGCAAGGAAACTCAGATGGTAGTGATTTTGAGCTTGCTACTGTAAGGACTATGAGCACTCAAACGGACCCAAGAGGTACAGATAATCAGCACGTCCAAACACAACAGACAGTATAAATTTTAAAAGTAGTGTTAGGAGAATTGGACGTAGTAATGCATGCTGTTGTACCAGAAATTGAACTCAGGGCCTTGAGCTTGCCAGGCAGGCACTGTGCTGCTGAGCTACACCTCCTGCCCATGACAAATTCTGAGGCCAGCCTGAGCTACATAGTGCAACCCCGCCTCAAAAAACTAGGGCTGGGAGCTTGGCTCAATGGCTTAAGCGCCTGTCTGGCAGGCGTGAGGCTGTGAGTTCGATCCCCGGCGCCACAAAAAAAAAAAAAAAAAAAAAAAGACCTCTTTTCCAAGATAAAATTATTTTAAAATATCAAATTTCAAATGTTTCTAATTATCAACCAGTATTCAACAAGTAGACAAAAGACATAACTTAAGTATTCCAATTTACTAATAGTCTACAAAGCCCAACAAATAATTTTAGAAAACAGATATTATTGAATATATTTATTCCTTACTCGTTGAAGAAGTTTATCTCTGTAGTGCTCAACTTGCTCTTGGAAACTTTGTCCTGGTTTTTTAGGCCTCTTTCCAGATTCCAATTCATCTTGAAACTTCATAACTTTGAGCTATGAAATAACACATTTTTAAATTGAGTATTTTCTATTATCCATAGTTTGTCAAACACTGTCCTATAGCAAAGTAATAATTGACCCAGTCAACATATAATCTCAACATAAAACTTTTATCTGAACTGAGGGCATGTCACAAAAATCTAAGTGATTAGATACCAGCCCACAAAACCATGAACTGTGTGCATCATACCTATAGGAACTCACTTATATTTCTCAACAATAATGTATTTTGATGTCTGGTTCCCCCAATTAGAAAGGCATAGCACCTAAAGACATACTGTCATAAAAGATTTTTTAAAAACAAAAGTGATAGTATTGTTTATAGCTTGTGTAGGACTCCTGTGGGACTAAACACATAGCTATTCAACTTGCAGATTTTACTAGCCGTACCATGTAATTCACTAGACATTCAAACACAACAAAGATTAAATCACATTCAGAACGTACTGAAGACAGCAGCAGACTTTAAAAAGATCAGAATAACTAATTTCACTTCTTATAATTTATCCTTTACAATACCTATATTTAGAATATTCATTGAAGCACTGTTCTAAAAAATCTTACTTCTGACTAATTGCACAAACACAGACATGACACAAATATATTTACAATGTTATAAATATCTTAAAGCATATACAAAAAAACTGGTAAAATAAGATACAATGTGAGAAGACTAGAATAGGTGAGATTTAATTTCACTTTTTATTATGGAGATTTAAGTATTTAATTTTTTTACTGCTATGTAAAAAATACTAAAAAGAATAAATTTATGACACATTTGAACTTAAAGATTTCATAAAATAACTTAAATAATAACTATTTGAAGTTTTAAAGGAGCTGAAATTACCTGATAAATTTATAAACATGACAATACATTTTTCTTTAAAAGCATGAGGATGTGGAGAATGTCAAAAGCAGAGGTAAAAAAACAACAACAACAACAAAAAACAGGTAGAAATATAGAGACTCTGGATGATACACTGTGCTGCAGGCCCAAACCTGTCTAATCATGTTTTATTCAAAGAAACAGAGTCTCACCTAATGGAACTGCTGCAGAGGCTAACATCTTACCCTATTTTATTCAAACACAAGGAGGTTTAAGGAGGTTACATGCTACTACAGTATTTTATTTTAAAAAATAAGACCTCATTTGTTTTAGCCCCCTCTACACACACACAACAAAAGAAGCTTTTAACCATGATGGAAGTAAGCTACTGCACCTCCCCTGCCACCACCACTCCTACAAATCAAAGTGGTATTTTCCTGTTTTTGGTCTTCATATAGAAGCTCTCCAATTTCCACCCCTCTTCTACCTAATTTCACTTTTATAATCAGACTTTTATAATCACAGCTTTAAGGTTCTCGTTTCCAAACCTCTGCACTCTTTTCATGTTTTAATAATGATTACATTTTAAAATTAAGCTGCAAGACTTAAAGAAAAAAAAAAGGAACAAGAATAGCAATGTAAATGGCTAAGCTTAGCATTGTGTGAAGCCTCCCATGACCAAAGTAATTCTCTTCTACAAATGTATTTTTGGCAACCTGGAATTAAGTATCTGAGCGTTAACCAAATTGAATGTTACCTACAAGGAGACATTCCTAGAGAATCTTTGTAAAAATCATTATAAAATCTCAACTTATACTTTCTGCTCATATGGTTTTAGGCCCAAATACGAAAAGGTGATCTCAGGTCTTGACACCAAAGTAGCACATGCAACCCAAAGGCTATATAGCTAATGACACTCTGTTGCCCTGAAACAATGGCCAGGTATCGCCTTCCTGCTAAGTCAAGTATTCATTCTTCCCCCAGGCACCACAACAGAAAGGCATTTTTCTTCTCTAGCAACACAGAAGACCCTACACTTGAATCCTAATGCATGTCAGTTTAAATGAGGTCAACAAAATAAGAAAAGATGACTCCAGTTTAGGCACTACTCTAAGTAGAATTTAAAAACAAAAACTAGCTCCGATCAGCTGATTTTAAAGTGTTTTTGCTGAAAATGTCAGAATTCACAAATCCTTTGGTTTTTGTCCATGCTAAAGAACGTTCAGTAAGGCATCTGTCTTGGTTACTTTTCTCTCATTGCTGAGACAAAATACTTGATCCCCCAAATGAAGGAAGGAAAGGTTTATTTTTATTTAGTTCACAGTTTGTGGAAGTTTCAATCCATAATAAGCAGGCTCCAAGGCAGAGTGGCACATGGCAACAGTTTATGGCAGCAGAAAACAGCACAAGCAACAAGGCAAATGGGGAGGAACACAGACAGAAGACTCTCTGTCCCTTACATTGTATGCAGGCCACACCTCTTGGGTGTAGCAGTCACAACCATAATCCCAGCACTGGACCAAGAGTCATTCACAAACTCTAGAAGTCCACCTCAATTGCATGAGGTTTTGGGGAGACATCCAGCCTCAAACCATAAAAGCACCTATATTAGGTCATACTTAGTAGAAGGAATAGCTTTATAAGAGAAAAACTACAGCATATATACCATAGTATAGGATTAAACTAATTGGATAAACTAATTTAGAACTTTATTCTTTACTTGATTCTATAAGTTATTACTCACTAGATTCTAAATGCACAAGTTGACAGTGAAATCATGGGGCAGAAAAGCTAAGAAAAGTACTGAGATAAAACTCAAGAGCCCTAAGTTCTAGTCCAAATTTGCCACCAACTATGGTATTTTATTCCATATGACTAAACTCAAGAGTAATAAACAAGGGAGACAGATCAGATAATTCCAAAATGAAGCCAAGATCTGTACATTTTAAATCTATATGATTTGGTTCATAGTCCAAATCCCAGAAGGATAAGTAAACTGTAAGAGGCAGGCACTCTGTGAATGAGAAACAATAACTGAGTATCTAGCAAAGATGGGAGGGGCCAGACTACAAAAGAGCACATATGTATAAACTCAAGGGTATATACACATGTATATCCACACATATATACAGAATGTGGAAATTATCATAAAAATCAGCCAAGTTAACAAAAAGCTAAATTTGCATTTACAAGTGGGGGCATGGCTTGAATTGTCAACAAAATACAATCTTATAGAACTCAGTCTTTATTTCTACTCTTTATTCCTCCGGTCAGTAAAGCAGAGCACTGAGGAAGATGTAAGCAGTCTCAAAAGTTAAGGAGGGGACTGCAGGTTCAAGCACTTGCCTGGTAAGCACAAGGTAATGATCCCAGATACCAAAAAAAAAAAAAAAAAAGAAGGGAATTGCAGGCTGGAAAAGGTCCAGAAGTTAAAAAAAATCCAACAGTGAATGCATACACCAACAGACAGCATCTTACTCCCCTAAAAATCTTAAAGTATATATTAATACATTTCAAAACAATGAATCAAATTTAGGATTTCTGAAACTCTTTCAACTTCATAATTGACACTAAGTTGATTATGTACAGAGTTAAAACAAAACGTTTCCTCTGTTAATTTTTTGGTTTGGTGGTCCTGGAGTTAAAGGTAGGCAAGAACTTGCCCAATGGTATGCGGAGTTTCCAGTACATTTCACTTCTTAATGTTAAGATCCACTCAGTATCTATTCCACTCCTATCATTAAAGGTGCAGACATTTAAAAATAAGTCTAGTAAAAAAAAATAACTTAAATGTGCCAGAATATATTTTATATTTTCCTAGTTATATATTACATACATTCAAAATGTAATGGGCTGGGCATGTGGCACATGCCTATAATCTGAGCACTCAGAAGATTGAGGCAGGAGGATTGCTGAGTTCAAGGCCAGTCTGGGCTACTTAGCGAATTCAAGACCAGTCTAAACTACACAGCAAGATCCTGTCTCAAAAAAGAGAAAAACAAAAAATAACTGATTTCCTATGTGATCAGGCATAAGGTATTAATTAGCATCCATTACTTCAGAAACTCTATGTTCCACATACTAGAGTTACAATAATGAACAGAAAACAGACACAGTCCTTTTCCTCTCATGGAAACTACAGCCTAGTAGGAAACACAGACATTAAACAAATAAGGAAGCAAGTCAGCAAATGGACAAAGCAAACATACCCCCATTCATACAGAAACACACATACACATGGAACACATGTAAAACCCCACACAGATAAACAGAAGGAAGCAAGTCTAGAAGACAAGGCTATCATGAAAGAAGGTATGCTTAAACTAAGAGGCCTGAAGGTCAGCAGGTAAGGTTTCCAAGCAGAGTCAGGGAATGGCATGTACCAAGATGTGATGGCAGGAGAGGGCTTAGTGTAGTGGAGAAAGTGCAAGATCAGTGAAGGATAAACTTCACTGTAATACAAACCTCAATTTCACGAAGTTTTGCTCGTTTTTCCTCACTCATTTCTGAGTACTTGGAGAACTTGGACTCAGTCATTTCTTCTTTGATTGGATTGGAGTACAAATGATGTTCTTCAGATTTGGAACTTTGAGTATCTTCTTCATCTTCACTTTCTTCTTCTTGACTTTGGAAATAAGCAGAATACATTGTACACAAGTAAGCAAAAAAAAAAAAAAAATTTTACATTTTACAGTCTGAGAATTGTACTTTTCACTGTCTTAAAACTTAAAAAATGTTTAGCAAAACATATGAGGACAATATCCCTAAAACGTGTTTTGCAAAATTGTTGATAAAGATCACTTTGTAAAATTCTTGTTTCTACCACCAAAAATCTGAGCTTCAACATAAATCATATTTTAGTAAAGGATGTTTATGTTAATGTCATCTGTGTGCCTTTCATTTTGCAACAAATGCAGTAATAGTTATATGAAACAAATAATGAGTTGTGTATACTTCAGTTTAGAGTGATCCCATTAAGCTTTATGTTTAAAAAGCCAAATGTTTATCATTCCTTCAGCAGTCTATAATCTAGAAAATAAATGCACTAGAATTACGAGTTACCCTGAAACAATCAATGCATTAATGAAGATCTTATGTAGCACATAACCCTAATAAAATAGTTAGATTTTTAAGTATCAGTGAACATCAGTACGCATATTACAGCTGCTTCTGAAAGCTGGACAGCTTCTAAAGGGGAGACAGGCAGTGGGAGGATGAGAAAAAAACCTGAGTGACCAGCATGAGTAAGTCACAGAGAATACAAACAAGAAAAATTCTCCTGTTCTTCCAGATATAATCTAGTGGGAACAGACAGGCAAAGCAACTATGGATAAAGCTAGTCATAGTCCTGGGACGGGATTAAAAAATGTTCTTAAAGCACAAAGAATGAATGACTTTTTAAAAAACTTACAATATAGAAATTATTTGGTGGGGGGAGGGGACGCATACACGTGTGCGATATGCAAATAACCTGAGTAGAACAAGACATTTATATACAAACAAAATTTCCTACAAATAATATTGGCTTGATAACTGCATTACTGACACAGCCTAGAATATAAGCCATTTTGCCTCTAATATCTGAATTTGGTAAGCCGTTAGACATTGGTATTTGGGTACTAAATATATTCTACAGTAAGAAAGAGAAGTATTATTCACAATATGAAAAGTTATAACCAACTCTTTTAAAACAAAAATGTAATTATTTTAAAGGCTTATTAGGTTCACATGCAAAATTTAAAAATGTAAGCCAGACAAATAAAAAATGTTGGTAATTCAGAATCAGTAAAGACACTGTAGAAGATAATAGTAGTTTGTTTGTTTGTGTGGTTTTTTTTGATACCAAGAATAGAACTCAGGACCTCACACTTGTCAGGCAGGCACTATGCCACTGAGTTATATCCCCAGTCCATAACATTAGCTTTTTAGCCTCCCATTCAAAGGCTTCTTAAATGTTGTAAAACTATATACTCAAAGTCCTACATATCACAAATACCACATATGGGTACAATGTAACACTTTTTTTTTTTTTTTTTTTTTTTTGTGGTGCTGTGGATTGAACCCAGGGCCTTGTGTATGCAAGGCAAAAAACTTTACCACTAAGCCACATCTCTAGCCCTTAACACTTACATAGAGAAGAAAAAATTCCAAACTTATTTTTAAAAATTTGTCTTTGGATATAAACATTTTACTTATTGTCAATGCAGTTTTTAGTTAAATTCTGAAAACACAAAAAGTTTCTGCTTTATGGTGTAAAAGATGCTTTATTTTTCATTTTTTAAGATGCTTTAAATG